>JAFEMH010000844.1:0-275000 GCA_022495995.1 Adenophora triphylla var. japonica
ACGTAGAACTTGCTTTCCGGGAAGGTAAGCGCCTGGATTCTTTCCGCCGTGTCGTTCCATCTCCTAGGTCATCGGGACCGTTGACCGCCCTCTCAAAGCGCAGGGTTGGATGAGAACAGACGGTAGTCCGGAAGTTGCCATGAGCAAAACTCTGAGGTCGAACCGGTCTAGAGTGGCCTCTAGCTTTCTCGTCCTCAAGCTGCCTGTGACACTTTAAGGGCTTGGTCCCTGTAGGTCTTTCGAGCTTGGTCTTCATCCCAAAGACGACTTTCTTGAGCGGCTAGTTCCATGAGGGCTTTCCTTGCGAGAGCTAAGCAGTCTCCGTAGGTGCGCATCATCTGACTAGTGTCCAGAACCGTGATTACATTCAAATCGCCGAATGGCGGGAATACTTGGATTACGTTGACGAAGGAAGTCGGACTGGGACATTCCATGCGGCCTTCCTTGATCTCGATTACCAAGAAATTCGCCCATATTTGCTTGATTGACCCCACGGGGGTGTTGAATTCTGCAATGTTGACAGTCTCGTGATCTCGCTCGATCGCCAAGTCTATCGAGCTAGCAATGACCGCGTGATGTCCGAATCCGGGCCGTGACTACTGGGAGTAGAATCGAACCGGAGCATGTTGATGCCGAGGTGGTCATTTCCTATGCCGGAAGCCGACTCGCTTGCGGGGAAGACTTTCACGCATGTTTTCGGGTGGCCGCCGAAGCGTTCCCGAGATTGATCCGACTTGTAGCAGGTGAGGAGCTTGGTCTCCTTCGCCGTCGCCCTCGTCTCGCGGCGCTTGAGGGTATAAGCTTGACCGATGGCACGGGCCGGTTGCCACCGGGCCGGTACTGGAAGTAGTGATGAGCTCTGAGCCTGCTTGGCCAAAGCCTCGTTTACCATGAGTAGGCAAGCCGAGGGTGACTTTGGCGCAGAATCTCGACGATAAGGACCGGATCCTTGGCTTCATCAGATATCTCGGAATAGATGATGTTGATGAAATCATCGTCGCCCACTTGGTCGAGGGATTCTTCGTCATGTCAAATCCGCTTGCTTCCAATTGTCGGATAGCCGCCTGCATCGACGTTGAGCTTGACAATTTCCATGGTATTGGAACCTTGGTCGTAGGTGACCCTGATCGGAAGGAGTTCCGTCCTCAAAACGGAGCATGTGAATGCAGAGGTCCGCCCGCGGTCCGCGCGTCCTCGACTCCGGAGAGTCTCCGATTCATCGTCATCCGACGGCTCGATCCAAACGTAGGGACGTATTGCGTCCTGTTGCGCTTGCCGGAGCAAACTAGAAAACATCATGCTCTTCGTTGGAGAAGAGGGGTGCAGCGGGTCGTTCTCGTGGAGGACGTCCCATACAACTTTCATGCATTCAAAACGAGAATGGCGGTGCTTGTTGACCTTTATCACAAAGATCTCTTCACTGGGCGGGCCGTAGAGTTGGTTTGGAGAATGCCGACGAATCTCCGATTGGAGACTGGGGTTTATGTGCCCGCATCATGGCGATATTCGCCGTTTCCTTCCACCGCTCCAAATGTTGGAAACGACAGCTTGAACTTGGATGTATCTGATCGCTTCGTGGTCCGCCCGCTCGAGTACGTTTACATAGTTAGCATCTCCCACTCGAGGGATTCTCGATGAGATTTGCCCCGATAGTCCTCGTTGATTCGAAGGAGGTAACCCCGGTGCCCGAGTGCGGACACGTCAGCATCGTCTCGGCTTCGTTTCCTATGAGGAAACTATCCCCTGATGACTTCGAGATCTCCCCGCCGGTTAATGAACTTAACACACCGATGGAGAGTGGAAGCTATGGCTTTCATGTGGTGTAGCCAAGGGCGTCCCAAAAGAGCCGTGAACTCGGATGGAATGTCCATCACGTGGAATTTTGCCGGCACCATTCGGGGTTTCGAACCGTAGTTCCAGAGTCACCGTCCCTGTGGATGGGACGAGACGAGCCGTCGTAGGCCTCGATAGTCCGAGCCGACGGAATCAGGTGGCTTTCATTGATACGGAGGGCTCGCATCATGCCGAGAGGGAGAACATTAACGGCCGACCCGTTATCTACCAATACTCCGGGAGTGATATGGTGTTGAGCTTGAGAGTGATGTACGTAGCTTCGTTGTGCCCCGAGGCATCTCTCTAGGTCTTCATCACGTAACGTGATCATACCGCCATACAGCACCGGAGTCGTAGATCTCGTCTCTATCCGTAGAAGGAGAGTCATCCACCCATCCGTTTCCCGTCTTCCTCTTGCGAGGTAAAGCCTTTGGCCGGAACCTCGGATTGTGTTGAGGTTGTTTGTGGCGTTGCCGCCTTGGTTAGCACATTGATCGAGTGCGAGTGCCAAGCCGACTTTGATCTTCCTTTACCGGTCCGAGCTCTGGAGCCGGACAAATTGAATCTTGGCCGATCCCGCGGGGTTAGGCTTCGACCGGCGCAAGATTACCAAGATCTCGAGGTATTCCGGTGTCCCGGGGTCTGAATTCTGGTTTCACGGACTTTTCGGCTTTCCCACCCCCGTTTGCTCTAAAGCCGCATGGCCCTGGAGGCAAGGAGGACTGGCCGGAGTACAAGACGTAGTAGTCGAACCTCCCTAAGGTTCTCCGAGTGTACCTACACCGGTGTCCCCAGCCTTCGTATCTTTCTCTCGCTTGTCGTTGAGAGGATTTCTTCTTTTGTTTTCTGAGGATTGCTCCGACCGCTTTCGGGACTCGTACTGTGCAAAGTGAGGCCACAAACATCGTAGCCGATGTGGACATTAGAGGAGGATCCACTGAAAGAGGCGGAGAAACCGGTTCTCGTGGCACTCTTCTTGGGCACCCACTCAATGGAATTCACGTTGTTATTGTTCTAAAAGGATTTCCGATCGTATTGGGCCCACGGGGCGCTCCAACTTGCCTTCTTCTATCAAGTTCGATTTCGTATCGTAACCCCAAACAAGCTTGTCGTGGTATGGCCGTGATATCATGGAAGGCGCAAGATTTGCTCTTGTCCGCATTGGCTACGGGATTCTTGGGTTTGTAATTGGCAACGGGTTTAAGGAGACCCTCCTTGATTAACCCTTCCAAAGCATCTTGCTCAAGGGCATGTCCAACTTGTCGAAGTGTACGGCAGCCGCTTCGAGTAGAATTGTTGCTTTGTGGGACTCGGGTTTCGTTACCCGACCGTTGTCCCCGATGGATGTAGCCGACAGACGTATCTTTCCCTTTGCCGGGGCCGGTGCGGGATTGAATGCAACCGCCGAGCAGATCTCGTATGGCCGTGCAAAGAGCCAACTTTTCCTTGAGATCCTTCTCGAACCGTGAGCCGGCATTGACCATGGCCCGAGATCCGGGAAGAAATGATGACCGATGAGAGTTCTCGATGGACGGTCTTAAGCTGTGACTTGAAGATCCGCATCTGCTCATCTTTGGAGAGTGGCTCCATGATCTCGAGAGTTTCCAGCTCCACCTCTTGTAGAATTCCCCAACACTTTCATCCGTTTCGCTCAGTGGTGATTAAGTCCTCGCGACTTGTTTCCCACTCTAGGTTGGATCGGTACTGCCTGCAGAAGATGTTACTGATCTGCTCCTGTGTGTGGCGATCCGCAGCTTGACCCTCGTAAACCATCGTAACGCCGAACTTTTGAGCGTATGCCGGAAGTGGTCGGCCATTTGCCGGAGGGTTGCTCCTTTTGCTCTCATGCCGAGAACGTAGGTATCGACGTGCGTTGAGGACATTCGGTTCCGTCGAATCGGTCCATCTCCCGCATTCTCGAACTTGGCAGGAGAGGCGTGACCATTCCCTGATCTCGTGGATTTGAGCGTTTCCCGCTTGGAGCCGCTCATGGTGGCTTTCTGTGTCTTTCATCCGCTCGACCATCCAGCTAAGGTTGGGTCCAGCGGACTCGTGAGGCTCTGGCCGGTGCTACCACGTGAGCGGTAGTGATTGGAGGTGGAAGGCTTGATATATGAGAATATACGGGAGCCTTTTCGAATCAGACGGGTTTGTCCCCGGTGTTTAGGGATTCGTGTATAGGCAACGGGACGAACCCGGGAGGGTATTGAGGGATATTGGCATCCCGAGATGGTCCAAGGTGCGCCGGTGGTATTGAGTGATAGGAGTAGCACTGGCCGGCCAAAAATGACAGTGGTTGCCCCGAGAGGTGGCAACATGGAGCCTAGGCCTACTGCTTCCTTGGTTGGAAGGCATCCCGTAAGTTGGCGGGGAGGAAACTAGTTGAAGGTTTGGTGAACCGGTTTCGGGAATCGTCATCCTCGACTGTGACAAAAGTACCGTCTCGACCGGGGATAGCCGCTATACCACGCTCATTCGTAAGTTGTACCACGAAATTCCCGCTCGATCTTCTTTTCTCGCCTCTGAACCTCACAAGCCCGGATGGCTTCTTCCAAAGTCATATCCGTTACCGGTGGCGGGGGTCCTTCCCCGTCACGATTTCTCGTGAGCTAGACATGTCGGAAATTCCGGGCCGAGGGAACCGAGGGAACCGAAGAACCGTCTCGACGCCGCCGTAACGGTGATCCCTGCAAGGCGCCGACCCGGAAATCTGAACCACTTTCTCGCTCGCCGCAGTGGAACGAAAGGAAGGGTTTAGGCTTCGGAAAAGGTATTTGGCTCAAGGTTTTCGGGCTTGTGCAATGTGCGCACCGATTAATGTTTACTTAAAGCGCGTTTTCTCGTAGTCCTAATCGGTTGGAAAAGAGCGGGTCTTCTTTTCGCAACTAATCCTAGAGCTCTAATCGTGGATCTCGTCACTACGCTTATAAGCCCCTCGTTTCCATTGTAGATCATCTTTCTCAGACGGACTATCCCGAGCGAGGTCTCGATAAGGCAAGCGAGTTCCACCGACAAAGGAAAAAAATGAACTTAAGGCTAGCCGATCACGCAAACTTTCAACGTGTGTGACGTACGGGCCACGCCGAAGTCAACGTCCTTAAGTTAAGGCGGGATCGTGCCAAAATTTGGGCATGACCTCTCCTGACTCGCTTGTGCGAGAGACCTTAGCTTTTTAGCGTTGGCCAAGTTGTGGCTGGCACGATACATACGGCGAGGTTTGGTGACACGGCGTCACATTGAACCTTCGGGTATATTTTTCGACAGAGCTCCGCGTCAAAGTCAAGGCTGAAAAGCTCAAGACTTCGGGTCGAGAATGACCTTCGGTCTCAAACTCTCGAGCTTGACTCCTGAGCGGGCCCGGCGTAAAACATACACTTAGGCTTTATGACACGAGCTAAGCCAAAACCAACGGGGGTCTTGGACAAAGTGTGACACAAAGAGTGCATGGCTTACACGGGCTAGGATGGGATGTTTGGGACGACCCCGCGCGCCCGAAAGGTGTCCGGCGCACCAATCGGAGTGCAACCGATAAGGCCATCCCGGGTTAGGGGTTGTAGTGTGCATCGTGTACCGAGGCGGCAAGTGCACGTGAAGTGCGGTGTTCCGAGGCAGCAAGTGCGCGTAGTGTGCGGTCACTAAAATTCTTTTTCTGAGTAAAACAGAGATTTTGTCAGAATGTGTCTTAAAGAATTTATGATGCACAGTTCAAAAGACAGCGATGAAAATCAGGCATGAATGGGGATGCACAAACATGGTATGATTTTGAAAAGTTGACAATGTAATGCCTTTTGAAAAAAACCGTTCGAGGTTTAAAGGAACACACACACACGAAAACGAGGAAGGGTAAACGAAAGTTTGACCCACGGAAGGCTTTTTAGAAAACAACGGTAGTTTTGAAAAAAGTATCTTTTCCCCAGCAGAGTCGCCAACTGAAATTACCCGGGATTTCGCGCGGACGCGAAACGCGGTTGTCTTTCGCGGAGGGTTGGTGTCTGAGACCTCGCTTCACGGGAAGGAAAAAAATGAGGAGTCGCCACGCGGTTTTTGTATTTTGAGCCCAAACGTTGAGAAACGGCTATTTGAAAATGGTGTCGTTTTTATTGGTAGCAAAAACTTAGGAAAAAGCTTTGAAAATGGGGATCATTTTTATTGGCAGCAAAAACGAGTAAAAAGCTTTTAGTACCAGAGATTGTTAGGTTCGGAGGTCACGTTACGTTTCGGGTAGAGTATTACGAGATCGCCCGAAACGCCTCGCATGACGAGTCTTTCTACCTTTCTCGAAAACGTGTGTGTGTGTGTGTGTTTTTGAAATGGGGGCTTGAATGACAAGCTTAATCTTGGTTTGAATGTCAAACGTTGATTAGGTGACTTTGTTTGAAAGGACGAGCGTTTGAATGACAAACGTCGATTTTGAGTTGAAATGAGCGTTTGCGTGGCAAACGTCGATTTTGAGTTTGAAATGAGCGTTTGCGTGGCTAACGTCGATTTTGAGTTGAAAAGGAGTTCGAAGGTCGAACTCCGATTTTTTGAACCGGGCGAGTCATTGTTAACGATTTTTACGGGAAAAATGCGTATTAAATGATTTTGAGTGTCAAATGGCGGCTTTTAGTTTGAAGATGAGCGTTTGGAGGCCAAACGTCATGTCGCGCGTTTTTGAAAGAGAGTTCGACGGACGAACTCCGGTTTTGAACCGGGCATTACATTGTTAACGATTTTTACGGGAAAAATGCGTATTAAATGATATGCGATCAACGAATCGGGTTGCGACTCGGACTTTGAAAAGTAAATACTATCACGATCCAAACGGGTCGGACTTGTAAATGACAAAGATTTAAAGCAAATATCAACGGAATCAAACGATCCGGAATCGTAAATGACGATCAACGAGGCCAATCGGCTCGGAATTGTAAATGACGATCAATGAGGCAAATCGGCTCGGATTTGTAAATGACAGAAATTAAATGACGATCAACGGATCGATCGATCCGGAATCGGTAAATGACAGAAAGTAAAGGGAACGGGGTCGGAACGCCGTTTTAACCCGTGATTACTTCTCTTACGGAAAGAGAAGAGGATCGAGGGGCTAAAACGTATCAGACCCCGTTAGACGGAGGCGTCTACATTTTGATAATGTTGTTCGAAACGGTTGTAGCGACTGGCGCGTAAACCGAGACGAAACGAGAGATTTAGAGAGAGGGAGTTATACCTATGGCTAGGGTCGACTCCTTTGGCTCGGAAGGTGTGTACGGGACACGGAAAGTAGTTCAAAAGGTTGTTTTGAAGTAGTAAGGGGCGTATTTGATCGAAATATGAAGGTTTCACGCGAATCGAGACAGAACGGAAGCTCGGAAGGGGTGAGAATCAGTTGGGCCGTGGGGTGTGGTGAATTTTTGGGGTAAAAAGTCTCTCCTTTTGGCTTTGACATCCATTTCTATTTATAGGTGAAAAATGCAGTAGGAGTCCGGACGGACTTTGCCTGAATCCAGGGGGTTTTGTGGTATTTTGAGAATTTGAAGGACTTGCTGGCAATTTCAGAAAATGTGCACAGGAGTCCCACGGACTTGGCTTGCAAATCAGGGGTATTTTGGTCTTTTGGCCTTGATTTGTGATTGAAGAGTGACTAGAGGGAGGTGGCATGGCTGCCACGTGCCCTATGAGTCACCAGCCATGTGGGAGTTCGTTCCCCGGTCCCGATTTTGTCCGTTTTTTAAAATAACAGTCCAGAAAATGTCCGAAATGCCCCCGGAAAGTGCGTTTTTCCTGGAAAGACGTACTTTTACGTGTGATGACACGTGTTAAGTACGGTTCGACGTCGGAATGCACGGGGCAGTCCCGGGACGTCTCGTTGGCACGGCAACGGGGAGTTTAACGAGTTCCGGTTAACCTGGAGCGGGCCAGTTAACGGATTTCGGTTAACTTTCTGACGGATTTGGACGATCCGGATTTGGGTACTTACAGTTACGGTCACAAAAGCAAACGGAAAGGTTCGGGTCTGCGTAGATTTCTGAGATCTCAATAAGGCTAGTCCCAAGGATGACTTTCTTTGCCCAACATTGATATGCTGGTAGATGCAACAGCCAACTACGAAGTCAAATCCTTTGTCGACGGTTTTGCGGGTTATAACCAGATTAAGATGGCCGAAGAGGATCAAGACAAAACAGCATTCACCACTCCTTGGGGCACTTATTGTTACACTGTGATGCCGTTCGGATTGAAGAATGCCGGGGCTACCTACCAGAGGGCCGTCACTACCTTGTTTCACGACATGATCCACAAGGAGATTGAAGTGTATGTGGATGATATGATTATTCACTCGAAAGGGTCGGACGGGCAGCACTTCACGAATTTAAAGAAGTTCTTCAACAGACTCCGGGAACATTCTATGAGGCTAAATCCTGCCAAGTGGACTTTTGGGGTTATCCGGGGTAAAGTTTTGGGCTACATGGTCATAGAGAGAGTCAATGAAGTAGATCCCAGGAAAGTCAAAGCGATTGTCGAGATGAAGCCACCTGTAATCGTTCTCCGAAGTGAAAGGTTTCATGGGCCGTCTGCAGTACATCAGCAGATTCATCAACCAGCTGACCTCTATATGTGAGCCAATCTTTAAACTATTGAAGAAGAATCAGGAAGTGGTTTGGAATGAAGAATGTCAACTAGCTTTCGAGAGAATCAAAGCTTACCTTGTTAATCCTCCTATTCTCTGCCCACCTCACGGAAGCAAGCCTTTACTTCTATATCTGACAGTCACAGACACAGCTATCGGATCCATGCTAGCGCAAGAGAAGAAGGACTCCAAGATCGAGAATGCCATATATTTCGTCAGTCGTAAATTCCAAGGTAGCGAGTTGAATTACTCTACCCTCGAGAAGACATGCGCAGCGCTGGTTTGGGTGGTCGGAAAATTGAAGCACTATATTTTATCCCACACAGTGCACCTGGTCTCCAAGATGGACCCGATCAGATATCTGTTTCAAGGTGACAGAGGCAACATTTCTACCAGATTGGCAAAATGGACTTTCTTCTTAGCTGAGTTCGATATCAAATATGTGATCCGGAAGTCAATCAAGGGACAAGCTCAGCAGATCAATCGGGCCGATTTCCCGCATGTAACCCCGAGGACCGGATCTCCAGTTTCCAGATGAAGGGATTCTTGTTATAGAAAATGGCAATCGATGGCAGTTATTCTTCGATGGTGCGGCAAACAAAAGAGGTAATGGCATCGGGATGGTACTGGTAGACCCGAATGATATGCATACCCCCATTGCTATCAAGCTGAATTTCTCGGTCACCAACAATGCGGCCGAATATGAAGCCTGCATAGCTGGTCTTGAGGCTGCCCTAGAGCGACATGTGGATGAGTTGGAAGTGTTTGGTGATTCCCAATTGATAATCAATCGTGCCGCTAACGTATGGAAAACCTCGCATCCATGTCTCCAGAAGTATCACACTTACATTGCAGAGCTCGTCGGCCAGTTCAAGGAAGTGTCATTCCAATTCCTGCCGCGAGATAAGAACAGATTTGCCAATGCCCTAGCTACTCTGGCCTCCTTGGTAGAAATCCCAGAAGGAAAGTCAATCAAACCGTTCAGGGTCGGTAGGCGAGAAAATCTTGTATACTGCTGTGAAATAGAGATTGAAACCGTCAATGAGCCATGGTACAGTCAGATTTTCCAATATCTCAAGCATGGTGAAGCATCTTTCCCCGTCGATAAAGAAGGATACCTAAAGGGTATTCATGCCAAGAGTCTGCAAGCTTTGAAAAGGCTATCGGCTCAGTACGTCATACTTGGCAATGAGTTGTGGAAAAAAGGGAAGGTTACCCTGTCCTGCTCTGTATCAGCAAAGAAAAGGCTCAGAAAGTAATGGAAGATGTTCACAATGGCGCCTGCGGACCTCATATGAATGCTCGATCCCTTATGAACAGCATTATCAGACTGGGCTACTTCTGGATTACCATGGAAACTGATTGTATTCAATTTGTGCGAACCTTTGACAAATGCCAGCGATTCTCCAATCTGAACCATATCCCTCCTCATGATATCTATTGCATGACAACTCCCTGGCCCTTCGCAACATGGGGAATTGACATCATTGGGAAGATAACTCCATCTGGGAGCAATGGCCACTCATTTGTATTAGTTGTTGTGGATTACTTCACAAAGTGGGTAGAAGCTGCATCTTACAAAGTACTCACGGCTAAGAAAGTGGCCCGCTTCATAAAGGAACAGATTTTCTGCCGCTACGGAGTCCCAAATGAGATTATTTCTGACAATGGAACCCATTTTGAGGGAGAAACTGATCGCCTGCTTACTGAATACAGGGTCAAACGTCACAAGTCTTCGCCATACAGGCCACAGACGAATGGTGTTATTGAGGCTGCTAATAAGAATTTGGAGAGAATCATTAAGAAAATGGCCGAACGAGGAAGGGATTGGCCAGAGAAGTTACATTTAGCATTATGGGGCTATCGCACTTCAATCCGAACTGCTACCGGTGCAACCCCTTATGCCTTGACTTACGGAATGGAAGCTGTCATGCCCATTGAGTTAGAAATTCCTTCCCTCAGAGTGTTGCTTGAGATTGAGATAAATGAGATTGATTGGCTCCAAAGTCGATACAACGAGTTGACACTGTTGGATGAACGCAGATTAAAAGCCATGGAGCACAATCGGGCATACCAGAAAAGAATGGCCCGTGCCTTTGACAAGAAAGTGAAGCCCAGAGACATCAAGGTTGGTGATTTAGTTCTCAAGATGAAGCCTGCAAATCAGAGCATTGCATTGGGTAAGTGGGCACCTGTCTGGGTTGGACCGTTTCTAGTCAAGAAGATATTCTCCGGAGGAGCAATGCAGCTAGCGGATCTTGATGGAAACCCATTTTTGCACCCCGTCAACGGAGACAAGTTGCGGCGGTATTATGTGTAATTGAGTCTTTCTCCCCTCTGTAAATAAAAAAAATATATATATATAAATAAAAATAAGAAATGAAAATAAAGGCGCAACAAAAGTGTCCCAGATGAGACTGAAAACCTCTCAAAAGGCAGTCCATGCAAAAATAAGGGACGTGCCTGGTGCTAAAAGAATATACCCAGCTAGGCCGAAAACCCTAAAAAGGGCGGTCTAGGTAAAAAACAGGGTTGCACCATGTCCCCCTTCTGTCTTCCCCTTTCTTTAAACACAAAGTGGATTGAGTCGAACTACGGAGATCTGAGCCCCTTAGTTCTCTTACAAAAGGGGAACGTAGGCAACCACTTGTGGTTCGGTCTAAAAATGCTGCAAAATCTTATGTCTTGCCAAAATGTGTTTTGATTACGGTTACAAATCTTTTCAAAGGTTCATTTCGAGTTAATATTCTTTTTGATGAGTTCAAGCACGGCCTACTTTTGACTCAAATAACTTGCTGCGAATAAAAGAGAAATAAAATTTCAACATCCGTTTTGTCTGTATTAAGGTAATCAAGGGATACTCAAATTCTGTTCAAATAAATCTCTCTCCCAAATTACAAGCAAAAGAAAAAATAAGGAGTCTTCTATCTCTCAGAAAGGTGTCTAGATGCTCGTCCCCGCTCCCGAACTCGTACCTCTGTCTTTCCTCTTCCTTGGTCCCCGGGAGGTCTTTGGCTTAGGAATGTCGAACAAGTCAGTTTGAGCCCGTCCCAACTCAGGAATAACGCGCGCCGGTGATTCAATCAGACTGCCTTCCCTCAAAGCAGCCTCGGGCAGCTCTCTTCTTGTCGCAAGGCCTCTCTCGCGTGCACTCACTGGATCATCCCTCGAGCAGCCCTCCGTATCTCTCGCCTCCGATAATCCTCAGCAACATCACCGGTAACATTATATGGATTCCCTCGGGCCTCTGCATCTCGAAAAGACCGGCTGGATGGGTATTCTGCTCCTAAGTATTCCTTACGGCGAGCCTCTATTGCCAGTTGCATGGGACCCTGTTGCTCTTCATACCAAATCAGATATTCCGTGGTCAAGAATGTAAACCCTCTGGCCTAACGAAGAAGCGTCCGTGTGGGAAGAAAACCCTCCAAGAAGGATCCGTCGAAGAAATGCATGATGGGGCTCGGTCATGATCATCGGAATAGCATCAGTCGTCAGCCTCTCTCTCAAAGCCCGGATAATCTGTTGAGGGTACCAATATTGCCTGCTTACCAGTGATTAGGGATGGCAACGGGGCGGATACGGGGCGGGTTTGACCAAAACCGTACCCGCCCCTCAAAGAACCCCCCTTGTACCGAACCCGCCCCGCCCCACCAACCGGAGAACCCGTATCCGCCCCGCCCCGCCCCGCACCACATGATTCAAACTGGGAAAAAAATGGAATAAAAAACAAATCCTTTGATTTTGTTCGCTTGTAAAGCTGGAATTCAAATACCATCGACACATTCAAAAACCATCAGCCATCGACACATTATGTGTTCTGCAGATATTTCAAAAGTTGGGGAATCACACTTACCTGGAAGACGTAGAAGCGGCGGAGGAAGACGTAGAAGCGGCGGCCGGAGGAGGTCGAGGAAGCGGCGGCCGGAGGAGGTCGAGGAAGCCGCGTCTTCTGGTCTGGATCGAATAGGTCGTGGAAGCGGTACCCGGAGGAGGTCGTGGTCGTGGAAGCGGCGGCCGGCGGAGTGGAATCGCCTGAGAGAGAAGCCGCATCATCTTCCTCTATTCTAACCCTAGAAATCGATTTGAGAATTGGGATTGAGATGATGAGAGAGAGAGTGAAGAAGCCCCGTGCGTATTATAACTGGGGTCTGGGGGTAAGGGTATTAGGTAATAGGAGTAATTAAAATGGGTGAGGGGTATTATAGTAATTCCATATATATAATAGTATGCGGGCGGGGCGGGCGGGCCCGCGGCCGAGGGGTGAAACCGAACCCGCCCCGTGACCCGCCGGGTTTTCAAAAAATGCTACCAAACCCGCCCCGCTACGGTGCGGATCATCCCGGATACGGATCGGGTTCGGACAAATTGCCATCCCTACCAGTGATGGGACACAGAATGAAGATACATGCAACCCTGGCAGTCTGACTACCACCGATCCATCCTGAATGTCTCTCATGGTCTGTAATCCCCACGCCGGAATCCATAAGTTCAGATCAACAGTCTCGTATCGTGTCAACCTCATCTGCCAACTATCAGCTGTCGCATCCCTCAGTAATCTGCGTTGTCTAGTCACCCAAGGCACCGCTGTCTGACCCTCCGGTAATGGCCCAATCAAGCGTAACCTCTCAGAAAGCCACAAAGATAGCAAAGTGGGGCTGTCCGTGCCCATGAAATCAGATCCCCCGGCTAGTCTATCAAGGCCATGGTAAGTCTCAGCTAAAAGTAGGGGTACAATGTCCATTTCCCCTTGGCCGGACCGAATTTGATGAAGATCCACATCCCGGTAACCCCTAAGTTGTCTGACGACCTCCAGCAACGCACCTGAGCAGACTCTGACATATCCACAGAAGTAGTAGGCTGACAGGGTAAACAATACATACATGTCCAGAGAGGTAGAAAGATCAAACAGCGCCGGACTGGAAGATCGCAGCCGAGCCATCCAGGTTAAGTCTACAAGCTCACCATTCAGAATCATAGGTGCCACCTGATCTATTGGCAGGCACAGGAAATCCGATAATTGCTCCACAACCGGCCATCTGTCTCGAGGGAATGCTACAGTTTCCGCCTCACCCAAGCCTGTCAATGCTCTGAGATCCTCCATGGTTGGCATCAGATCATTGTATGAAAAAGTAAACACATGCCTCTCCGAATCCCATAAATGCGAAGCTACTCGGAACAAGTCCCAATCAACTCTCCAATTCTTCAGAGGCCAGAGGCACGGCATACCATATCGCTTGTCAATGATCTTCCCATGATGCTTTTGGTGAAATTTTGAAATCCCGATAAAGTCTTGATGAAATTGATGTTCCCGAGAAGTTATTTCCTCATTTTAATGCTCCATGATGATTAAAAGTTCCAACCTTTGTCGCTGAAATTGTCTGTCTACCAATTTGGGGCTACTGGTGTCTTCCTGTTGAAAAAGCAATGTCTGTAAGAGAGGCGGAACTGATTTTAAAAAGGGCCCTGTTACAAGCTTTGTCCAGTCGTGCGACACATATTGACAAACAGACACATAATGTCGGGCGACATATCTGGTCTGCATCAGGAAGCATCAAAGTCTTGCAAGTGGTTTTTCTGTGACATTCTTTAGCTCGCAGTCGCTGCAATACACCTTGTACCCACACGTCACTGCACGGGAGAGGATATCCCCACCATATGTACCACTATACACAATTACCCCAAAGCAGTCCCAGAAACTTATGTATAAACCCGGCAAAGCCGACCTGTCAATACAATAAATCGAACACCTTTCCCCTCGCTCCCGGAACGAACAGACTCATGCAAACAAGCTAACCTAGTTTAACTTTTGCTAACAAAATAGCGTAATTAGATTGTACTGTTTCGAGTGTTGCTTTTCCCCGCAGGGTACAACAGTTAACTGAGCAAACCTCATAAGAATGTCCCTCAAAGCAAAGCCGAGACAAAAGTCTGTGTCTATCTGAATCCCTCAGCAGGGCGCATCGAAGATCAAATAGCCCCACCGTCAACCGTCAACAAGAATTCGTCACAGCAAGCAAAGCCTCATCACAGCAAGCAAAGTCCCGTCACCAGCAAGCAAAGTCCCGTCACAAGCAAGCAAAGCCCCCGTCACAAGCAAGCAAAGCCCCCGTCATAACAAGCAAAGTTCTCGTCACATCAGGCAAGGTCCCCAGATCCCAAAGCCAACAGTCGACAAAAGACCGCCCCATGCTCAACGACCGTCAACAACAGATAGTAGCATAGGACCCTCCGGCAGCTACATCGATCCCCAGCAGCATAAATCATAGCATCAGCTACAGACCGCACAATCGAATATTGGGTGACAACCGCACAGTCGAATATTAGGTGACAACCGCACAGTCGAATATTGGGTGACAACCGCACAGTCAGATGTTGGGTGACAACCGCACAGTCAAATAATGGGTGACAACCGCACAGTCAGATGTTGGGTGACAACCGCACAGTCGAATATTGGGTGACAACCGCACAGTCGAATATTGGGTGACAACCGCACAGTCAGATGTTGGGTAACAACTGCACAGTCGAATATTGGGTGACAACCGCACAGTCAGATGTTGGGTGACAACCGCACAGTCAGATGTTGGGTGACAACCGCACAGTCGAATATCGGGTGACAACCGCACAGTCGAATATTGGGTGACAAATGCACAGTCAAATGATGGGTGACAACCGCACAGCCGAATATTGGGTGACAACCACACAGTTTAATATTGGGTGACAACCGCATAGTCAAACATTGGGTGACAACCGCACAGTCGAATATTGGGTGACAACCGCACAGTCAAATGTTGGGTGACAACCGCACAGTCGAATATTGGGTGACAACCGCACAGTCAGATGTTGGGTGACAACCGCACAGTCAGATGTTGGGTGACAACTGCACAGTCAAATATTGGGTGGCAACCGCACAGTCAGATGTTGGGTGACGCCCCTTACAGTCGTGTCGTTGGGTGACGCCCCTTACAGTCGTGTCCTTTGCTGATTTTCCCCTCCAGTCATATGTCCGAACTACGATTTGGCTTGATTCCCTCCCCGGAATACGTAGGAATCCTTTCTCAAAAAGGTCCAGCCATCCGATTCCCCATATCACCGTCTAGCCCTCCGCCATATCCCCCAGCTGCTCATTGGGATTGGGTCTTATGTTATCGACAACCTCACTTCTTCCATAAGTGACGTTGCCGAGGGGCTCTGTAAGTACGCCAATCCAATTTGCGACCTTTCCGGATGCATTTTAATATGATAAAATTGCATTTAGGGGCATTTTGGTAAATTCCCGGTCCATCCCGAGACTTCCGGAAACATTTCATAAGTTTCACGTGAAGGAAGTACTTTTTTGTACTTTGCTCAGGCTAAGGGACCTAAAAGGAATAAATCTGTTTGGACTTTTTAGGAATTATCCAAGAATGTTTCAGAACCAGATTTGGCGCCAAAAACGGTTATGGTCACCTTGTGTCACGCTGAAATTACCTGGATCCGGCACGCGCGCGGGCCCCGGCATCTCGCATTTGTCGCTTTTTGGGAAAGTCGCCCGGATCCGAGAGGCAGCGCGTTCACGCCCCGGCATCTGGCTTATTCCGCTTTAGCGTGTTGGAGGTGTCTCGCCATTTGTTTTCGCATTTGTAGAGTCGCCACGCCGTTTTTATTAAGCCCAAAACATTGAAAAAGGGCATCAGTTTAGAAATAAACTATTTTTTGTGTGATGAGATTTTGAGTTCGGAGGTCAGATGACTCCTCGGGAAGAGAATATTAGAATCTTAGAGCTCACCCGAGTCGCCTCGTAAAAACGAGTCTTTCGGATACCCCTAATATTCTTTAAATGTTGTGTGTGTGTGTGTGTGTGTGTGCTTTTAAAAATGCATGCTGTATCGGATGTCTACATTGTACACTACGTATTAAAATGTATTGAAATAGTAATGGAAGGAAGCCTTACCAATGTTGGTTCGTGTCTGTCTTCCGCTGGGGAATAGTGTTTGAGGATGGAATAGTGTTTCGGTACGGACCGAGATTGCTTCGGGAGGGGCCATTGTCTCGCGACGAGTTTCGGCGTGAGTTGAGATTGTAGGCTGCGTTAGGGCAGAGGTTCGGCATGCGTTGAGATCGCAGGGATCACTCGGGCAGAGTTTCGGCGTCCGTTGAGATGGCAGGAGTCACTCGGGCAGAGTTTCGGCGTGCGTTCAAGCTACCGGTTTGACTCGGAAAGAGCCGGGATGCCTTCGAAAGACCAGGCAAGGCCTCGGAGTACCACGAGGGGCCTCAGAGTACCTCGAGAGTGCCTCGGGGCAGCGCGGGAGCGTCGCGGGAGCGCTCGAGGAGGCTTCGGAGCACCACGAGGGAGCTCGGAAGGCCTCGGAAGGATTCGTAAGGGGCCGAGATTGCCCCGAAGGGTCTTAGAGGGGAGCCTGAAGGCTGGGGGGAGAGGAGAGAAGAGGGAAATGTGTGAAAATGAGGAAGGGGGAACCCTCTATTTATAGTGCCAGAAAACTGCAAGAAGGTCCGTACGGACATTCTAGGTAATCTAGTTTTTTGGTTTTCCTCGATTTCAGGGAATGATGAGAATTTCTGAAATAATTATGTCCCCTCTGCAAAGAGGTCCGTACGGACCATATTGGCATGCAAAGAGGTCCGTACGGACCAACCATGCATGGGGGGTAATGATTTCTCCGGGATTTGAGGAAATATGGTGGACTTTAAGGGGATTCAGTAATTATTGCAACAAAGAGGTCCGTACGGACCTTATTTGCTTCTCCAATTTCCTGAAAATTCTCGAAAGGTCCTTTTGTCCCTTTTTATCCCAGAAAGGCTCCTCCCTTGGTTTGGTTGAGGGTTTTTTGAGGATTTTGAGTGCCATAGGTCTTCGAGATTATGTTTGTGAGTCTGCGATGTTTCCCATGTGCTCAGAAGAGGGTGATCCAGATTGGGGTACTTACAGAAGCCCCTCGACGATGTCACTTACGGAGGAAGTGGGGTCATTGATAAGATAAGGGTCCTAATCTGGATCGCGTGCTGGGAGAGGAAGTGACCGTGGAGGTCAGGGTGAGGACATGGCGGTGTCCTGTTGTGTGACCATTTAGGTCAGTTGGCTGGACCCTGTGATAGGATTCCTACGTATCCCTAGCGGGAATCAAGCCTGATCGTAGTTCGGGTGTGGGGTGAGTGTTTGTGGTGCACGAGGATGGAGAGGGTCCTCTGAGTGAAACTTTGTGTATGGACGTGGTGGTGTCCTATGGGTGACCGCATAGGTCGATGGTGAGGACGTTGCGGCGTCCTGGGTGACCGTATAGGTCGATGGCTGGAACCTGTGATAGGATTCCTACGTATCCCTGGCGGGAATCAAGCCTGGTCGTAGTTCAGATGTCGTGAATTTGTGAGTGTATGTGGGCGTGATGGTGCCCTGAAGTATCGTGTGACCGCCGAGGTCAGTGGTAAGGACAGGGTGGTGTCCTAAAATGTGGTGACCGCCGAGGTCAATTGTGAGGACGTGGTGGTGTCCTGGGATGGAAACTTTACGATTTTCCTAATCGGGTGGTTTAAGGCCTTGCGGGCCGGAGATAGTGATTTGGGAGGTTTATACGGTCTTCCGGACCGAGTGATTTAAAGCCTTCCGGGATGCCTGTGGTGAGTGGACGGGGTGATGTCCTGAGTTGAAGTTTGTGTGGAGTGGACGTGGTGATGTCCTGAGTTGAAGTTTGTGTGAAGGCGTCTATACCTAAGTTGAGGCTTAGTTCGGGAGTATGAACCTAAGTTGTGACCTAGTTCAGGAGTATGACCATAAGTTGGGACCTAGTTCAGGAGTATGACCTAAGTTGGGACCTAGTTCAGGAGTATGACCTAAGTTGGGACCTAGTTCAGTAATATGACCTAAGTTGGGACCTAGTTCAGGAGTATGACCTAAGTTGGGACCTAGTTCAGGAGTATGACCTAAGTTGGGGTTTAGTTTCAGGAGTATGAACCTAAATTGGGACCTAGTTCAGGAGTATGACCTAAGTTGGGACCTAGTTCAGGAGTATGACCTAAGTTGGGGTTTAGTTTCAGGAGTATGAACCTAAATATTGACCTAGTTCAGGAGTATGACCTAAGTTGGGACCTAGTTCAGGAGTATGACCTAAGTTGGGGTTTAGTTTCAGGAGTATGAACCTAAATTGGGACTATTCTAAGGCGTCTGGACCTATGTTGAGTTTGATGGGCATTTTGTGGATCCTGTATGGAACTTTGTTTGTGGGAATTTTTGGAAAGGCATCATGCCGTGCTGGGATTCTTCTTTTATGTAGCATTTATTACAGTTATGTCTTGCATTTGAAGTTTATTAACATACCTTTGCTGTGTTTACCTGCAGGAGGAGGCACCTTTGTGAGGAGGAAGTTTAATTGTTGAGGACGTGGGGCGCCTCTGACCAAGATGAAGAGGACGTGGTGGCGTCTCTGGCTGAATTGCTTAAGTGTTAGAGGGCATGGGGCGCCTCTGATCGAGTTGTTGAGATGTTGAGGACGTGTGGCGCCCCTGACCGAAGTTGCTGAAATGCTGCGGATGCGCTGGCGTTTTTGACCGAAGTCGCTGAAAGGATGAGGACGCGATGGCGCCTTTGTCCGAACTTGCTGTGAGGGCGAGGTGGCGCCTCTGTCTGAACTTGCGGTGAGGGCGAGGTGGCGCCGCTGTCTGAACTTGCGGTGAGGGCGAGGTTACGCCTTTGTCTGGACTTGTGGTGAGGGCGAGGTTACGCCTCTGTCTGAGATGATGAGGTGGCTGGCGGAGGCGCCAAGATGCCGGATTTCTCGCTTGTGGAGGATGATGATGATGAGTCGGATTAGGGCTCTTTTGCTTTCCCTCTTTCCGTTGTTTTTTTTTAGAGCAACATACATTTTGTACCTGTAATAAAACACTTGTATTTGCACAGCAAAGTATTTTATTTTAAGATGTAATGACGTATTTGTGATTCCAGGGATTGACCTAGGAATTGTTGCTAGCTTATTATTATTTTTGTGCATGTCGCATGAGCTGGGAATGCATTTGTGGTTAGTAGAGGCTGAGGCAGCTTTGGCAAGTTTTCTCGAGCAAGGGGGCAGCTTTGACAGTTTCATGAGCGGTGGCGGGAGTGATGTCTCCTGGGACGCGTTCGCTTTGTGCTTGATAGCCACTCTTTTCGGGGTTGGCTACCTTAGGATATGTGACGGTGCTCTGTTGGATGTGACAGGCCATTGTCGGGCGGGCGAGGATATCATTCCTTTGGTTCCGGGGGAAACCTTCCACGGTGTGGATCGTCTGGTGATGAGAACCGATTCATGCGTGGGGGGAAGCCCCTGCTTTGCTTGGCAGCTTTAGATGCTCTTCTGTATTTTCTGAGGGTATGGAAGTATTCCGCTTTCCCTCCTGTGGTGCTCCTTCGACGCTGGGAGAGTGTTGTGTTGACCACCACCGAGTACCTGGGTTGGTACGAGCGGCATGTCGGGCAGTCCCAAGTGATTTTGGGGAGCAGGCGTGAAGCAATTCTGGGGCAAGATTGTCGCCTCAGCTATAGCCTTAGGAGTGCAGAAGCTTGGTCTAACCCTCAGGATGTCATGGGAGATGCTTTGTTTGACTACAGGACTCAAGTTGACAGACGGGAAGAGGTCCCCTTTTGCAGATTCGTAGGGAGGAGATCCGAGCCGAGGCACGGGTGAACGATTCTCTGAGAGCGACTGGTTCGTTTGACACGACTAGGAGGACTCCTGATCTCGGAATGAGAGAGACAGAACTCGCTCATGTGGAATGAAAGAAGACTCGTTGAGGGAAGAAAGGAAAGAGTGATGAAGGGCCAAACGCGAGTAGCATGGAATGACCTTCTGAAACACTGAGTATCCATTCATCGTCATCGCAGACACATTGATTGTTAAATGCTTTAAGTCGTCTTTTAGCATGTTGGGAATCGAGAGTAGACCGTGCTTGAACTCATCAAGAAGTGTTTTAACTGTGATGATTTGTGATTTACTTTTAAAGCTTTGTCGAGACGCAAAATCTCTTGTTTGCTTCTTTTCTGAGCCTTGGTGGCGTCAATTTTTGGAATTTTGTGTATTCCTTAGAACGAACCAATGAAGGTTGCCTACGTTCCCCTCGGACTGAGAGGCTCAGGTCTGCATAGTTTGACCCTCTTTTGTGGGAGAAATGACTCGTAATGTACACTTGCAAGGGCGTATTTATTTTTGAAAAGGTGGGAACGGGTCCCCTTTTGTGTGAATGCCTTATTTGATGTAGGCACAAAAGAAATGCTTTTGGGTTTGACTCTTTTGAGAGAGTATGAGTACTGAAAAGCTTGTAAAAGTGTATGGAAGCCCTCACGACGTAAAATCGTTGTTTAGCTCTATTTTCCTATTTTTGTAGAAAAAGAAGACTTGTCGAGACATTTGAAAACTTGATTTGTTCACAATGATCACTTGTTTGCTTAAAACCCTTTGTTGATGTTCAGGTTATTCAACAATTAAACCTGATATGCTTTGATTAATCACGAGGAGAAAGTCAATCAGTATCAAGGATCGAGTTGGTCTGGTGTGAAAGAAGGTTTGTGTATAGGAGAGGTCATTGATGAGACCGGGTTTGTGGATTTGTATGTGTTTATGACCGGACCATTTTGGGTTGCCTACGTTCCCCTTAAAACAAGGAGCTCAGGTCGACGTAGTTCGGGGCCAAACCGTGTTTGGCTTTGGGGCCAGGGCATGAATATTTGTGCGGCCTTTGACGAAAAGGCTCGAAAAGCTGAATGATGAGGCACGGGCCTTGAGGTGATTTCTTGACAAGTCGTATTTGACGGTCTTTTCAGTGACTCCCTTGCTTCTTGATCGTTGGCTCTGGGTCTTTGACCTCATTTATTTTTGTGAAGCTTCTTATTGAGCTCTTTTTTTTGTAGCTTCTGCTTGAGCTTTTTTTTGTAGCTTCTGCTTGAGATTTTTTTTTGTAGCTTCTGCTTGAGCTTCTTTTTTTTTTTGAAGCATTTGAGGGCGAAGGCAAGCCCCTTCTTGAACTTTCTTGATGCGCACGAGGGCGAAGGCAAGCCCCTAGATTGTTGTCGACATGGGGTCAATCTTTTGATGCTGAGTGACCTTTTGTTGTCCTTTGATGTTCCTGCCGTCATTGACTTGGTCAAGGTGGTGGTGGGGACATGTTTTGGAAAGTGTATGGCTTGATGGAGGCCTTTGTGTGGGGTATGGTAAGGTGTATGGGGAGCTATCGAATGACTTTCTCACACCAATTAATCAAAGCATTAATCATTTGTGGAATTACTTGTTGAGCAATGCAAGTGATCACATAGAACAAAACCATTTCATTAAATGTAATGCAGGTTGCAAAATAATGTCTCAAGTCTAGCAAGAAAAGAAAGAAAACTTTCGTATGGAAAATTGAAGACTTAATTACAATGTCCGAGGAGGACTTGATTGAATGAGAACAGTACTAGAACCTACGAGGTGGGCTGTATGATTCTTTGATTTGCGTCTCTTTGGACTCTTCTAGCTTCCCAAATTCATTTTGGTTAGAACATTCTCGCGCTTGGGCCCGATTTTTCTCTCGTTTGACAACATGCTTAAAGATTTGTTTAATGCATTGTTCATTAATGTGTCTGCGTCTTTATCAAGTGAATCATTATTAACTGTTTTGGTTAGTTAATTTATCATTTATTAAAGTGGCAATGAGGGGATACTCAGAAAGGTCAAACTTTTATTCGAAGCATAAAGAAGCGCGATTTTTGTTACAAACACATAATCTTCAGGCATAAAGCCGTCAGACGACTCGAGAGACTTAAACTTTAAACATGACAGACTCAGGGTCTTTTATTTTAGAAGCTAGACTCTAGGAGATTGGGGTTAGACCAAGCTTCCAGACGATTTCTTCTTTGCTGGCTGTGGGTCATGAGAAGGTAACCCAGTTCCTCAATGGCATTTTTGACGCGCTTGAGAAGGTCGAAAGGCTTCTCACTGATGCTTTCCCCAATTGTTGTTGGGGAATTGATTTCCGACTTTGTTGGGACCGCGTGGGCATTCCAACTTTCCTTCTTCAATCAGCCTCTGGATCGCATGTTTTAGTATGACACAATTGTCGCTGGTATGGCCGGGATAGTTGTGAAAAGTGCAATGCTTGCTCATATCCACGTTTAGGTTAGGATTCCTCGGCTGATAATTCTCAAGGGGCTTGAGCATGTTCTGCTTCATCAACGCCTCAAACACTTGGCTTAGAGGCATTCCGAGGTTGTCGAAGTGCTGAGAACGCTGCGTCCGGTGAGGATTGTTATTTCTCAGGGGCGCTTGATCGCGGCTTCCTTGGACCCCGTTCGATGTAGTGGATCAAGCTCCGGCGGCCTCCTTTCCTATGTTTGGAACAGGCATCGAATTTGATGAGGCTGCCTGGTAGCGGTAGGAAGAAGCAAGAGTGGCTGGTGTCTTTTGTAGGCTCAACGTCTTTTCGAACTTGGTCCCGGCATTGACCATGGCATGAAGGTCGGGATAGAAGTGGTGGCTAATCAAGGCCCTCAAAGATGGTTTGAGGCAGGAATGGAAGATATCCATTTGCTCTTCTTTGGAAAGCGGATCCATTATCTCGCTTAGCTTCCAGTTCCATCTTTTGTAGAACTCACCCACAGGCTCGTCGTCCTTTTGTTCGGTGGCTTGCAGGTCATGGCGGTTTGTCTCCCATTCAAGGTTGGCGCGGTACTTCTCCAGGAAGATTTCACTGATTTGGTCCCACGTGGAGCGGTTTTCTGCCTTCATGTTGAGGAACCACCTTAATGCCGTGGATTTGAGGGAATGTTGGAAGTGATCCGCCATTTGTTGTGGGGTTTCTCCTTTAGCTCTCATACCCAAGACATAGGTATCGATGTGAGTTTTTGGGCATTCCGTCCCGTCAAACTTCTCCATTTCTGGCATCCTGAATTTTGGTGGGAGCGGGAACACTTTCCTTGGATCAGTAGGCAGGAGGGAGTATTTTTGGGAACTAGCTAGCTTGCCTTGCATGTCCTTCATTTGCTCGATCAGCCAAGCCATGTGGGGATCGGCAGGTTGAGGCGGGTTACCGTTTTCGGGGATAGAAACCGAAGATGGAGGTGGATTAGCTGATGGGATCGCCATTCGGGAGTCTTGGGGAGGTAGTTGAGTGTATACCAACCCATACCCTGGAGTGCTGAAGTTAGGGGCGTGATTGCCAGGTCCGCTAAGGGTTGTGTTTGGGAATTGGGGAAATGATTCATTAGCCCCAAGTGGCAGACTAGCAGGTGGCAAGCTTGAGATGTCGGGATATCCACTCGGGATGCCTGTCCCCGGTAGGCATGGGGACTTCTGATTATGGCTGCGAGGCTCGTATAGAGGCAAAGGTTTGAACCCTGGGGGATACCGAGATGCATTGGGATCTGGTAGAGCAGGCACGTATGTGTACTGTTGGTACTGAGCTTGATGTGCGTGAGCCGGAAACCGATCTTGGCTGAGGCGGGCATGCCGAGTCGCTGACCGACGCCCTAAAGGGAGCTTTGAGCGAGAGCCGCTTAGCGTTGCTGGGATCTCGTAGCTTGACGGAGGCGGGACCCGCTTGATAGCTTTGAGAAACCGGGAGCCGGTATGTCTTCGTCCTCTATGAGAACACAGATTCTGTCAGGTTGGGGAACTGCAACGGTTCCTCGACGACGCAAGGTGTCTACGATCCAGGCTTGCTGCTCTTCTTGGAGCTTCTTGATGGTTTCGAAGGCTCGCAGCACCTCCTCCATTGTCCGGGAGGTTCCTTAGTGGTGGGGTTCCGTTTCCCTCACCGTTATCCGTTGATCCCGTCATGGGGAGTAGCGGACGGTGCGGACCGTTGAACCGGAAGGGTCGTCGGACCTTGTGACCTCGATACTGAAAAGGCGGCTCCCGTGTATTCTCAACCACTCTCGGTTCGCTGGAGGGGGTGACGGGCAAGGTTTAGACACAGGAATGGCCTCTCGGGATAAAAGGGGGAAAGCTCACGTGGCATGCGATTTCCGCTTCTTTTATATTTTTTTTATTTTTGTTGTTTTAATTTACTTAAAACATGTTTTCTCAGAGTCCTAGGTAGGTTGGAAAAGATTGCTCTTCTTTTTCGCAACTATGCTAGATCCCGGGTCGATGGAGACCATCCGTGCGGCTATAAGCCCCTCGTTTTGCACCCGTATTTTGACATCCCGGGGATGGGGACGGCCCGGGCGAGGGTCTTATAGGGCAAGCGGTTTCCACCGGCCTAAAAGAAAAATCGAACCTAAGGACCGAGCCTGTCATGTTCATTTTGATGCGTTAGCCATGTGAATAGTGAACCGAGCCAGCCACTGAGTCAAGATCAGGTCAAGAGTTCGGCATGACCTCTCTTTACCTTTCTTGCGCAAGGGATCTGTGACGTTAGGCGTTGGCTGGGTCATATCATCATGGCTGACGTATCAAAGGCGTGATGACATGGTGTCATGTGAGCATGGATGTATATCCGAGACGGAACATCGTCTGGGTGTAGCTTCGGAAATCAAGATCAGGTCAAGATTTTAGCATGACCTTTCATCGCTTTGCTTGCGCAAGGGATCTTGAGTTCCGAGCCTTGACTCAGGAAATGGCCGGCATGGGATATGTATCCAGGCTGTATGACACGGACTGGGTAAAAACCAACCGAGTCTGGACAGAGTGTGACTCAAGACTCAAACGTGCAGGGTTGACGCTTGGCTAGGATGGGATGTTTGGAATGATCCCGTGCGCGTCCAAGAGGCCTAGGAAGACCAAACGGACTGCAATTGAGACCACTCCGGGTTAAGGGTTGTAGTGTGCAGTGTATCCGAGGCAGCAGTGCGCGTAGCGTGCGGTGTAACCGAGGCAGCAGTGTGCGTAGTGTGCGGTGTAACCGAGGCAGCAGTGTGCGTAGTGTGCGGTGTAACCGAGGCAGCAGTGCGAGTAGTGTGCGGTCTCTAAAATTCTTTTTCTGAGTAAAACAGAAGTTTTTTGAAGAATTTTAAATGTATGCACAGATGTATATTGATGCATTTTTTTGTATTTTTATTTTTTTTGTAAAATAAAAAGTAAAGCACGTGCACACACACACAACAGTTAAAGAAAGGGGTAAAATGAAAGTTTGACCCTTATCATTGTTTTAAAAATCTTTTGTTTTGTTTAAAAAGATTTTAAAATAAAAAGTCCCCAGCGGAGTCGCCAACTGAAATTACCCGGATCCGGCTCGCGCGCGGGCCCCGGCATCTCGCATTTGTTGCTTTTCGGGAAAGTTGCCTGGATCCGAGAGGCAGCGCGTTCGCGCCCCGGCATCTGGCTTATTCCGCTTTAGCGTTAGTTGGGAGGTGTCTCGCCGTTTGTTTTCGCATTTGTAGAGTCGCCACGCCATTTTTATTAAGCCCAAAACATTGAAAAAGGGCATCAGTTTAGAAATAAACTGTTTTTTGTGTGATGAGATTTTGAGTTCGGAGGTCAGATGACTCCTCGGGAAGAGAATATTAGAATCTTAGAGCTCACCCGAGTCGCCTCGTAAAAATGAGTCTTTCGGATACCCCTAATATTCTTTAAATGTTGTGTGTGTGTGTGTGTGTGCTTTTGAAAATGCATGATGTATCGGATGTTTACATTGTACACTACGTATTGAAATAGTAATGGAAGGAAGCCTTACCAATGTTGGTTCGTGTCTGTCTTCCGCTGGGGAATAGTGTTTGAGGATGGAATAGTGTTCCGGTACGGACCGAGATTGCTTCGGGAGGGGCCGGTTGTCTGCGGACAGAGTTTCGGCGTGAGTTGAGATTGTAGGCTGCGTTAGGGCAGAGGTTCGGCGTGCGTTGAGATCGCAGGGATTACTCGGGCAGAGTTTCGGCGTGCGTTGAGATGGCAGGAGTCACTCGGGCAGAGTTTCGGCGTGCGTTCAAGCTACCGGTTTGACTCGGAAAGAGCCGGGACGCCTTGGAAAGACCAGGCATGGCCTCGGAGTACCACGAGGGGCCTCAGAGTACCTCGAGAGTGCCTCGGGACAGCGCGGAAGCATCGCGGGAGCGCTCGGGGAGGCTTCAGAGCACCACGAGGGAGCTCGGAAGGCCTCGGAAGGATCCGTAAGGGGCCGGGATTGCCCCGAAGGGTCTTAGAGGGGAGCCTGAAGGCTGGGGGGAGAGGAGAGAAGAGGGAAATGTGTGAAAATGAGGGAGGGGGAACCCTCTATTTATAGTGCCAGAAAACTGCAAGAAGGTCCGTACGGACCTTTTAGGTAATCTAGTTTTTTGGTTTTCCTCGATTTCAGGGAATGATGAGAATTTCTGAGATAATTATGTCCCCTCTGCAAAGAGGTCCGTACGGACCATATTGGCATGCAAAGAGGTCTGTACGGACCAACCATGCATGAGGGGTAATGATTTCTCCGGGATTTGAGGGAATATGGTGGACTTTAAGGGGATTCAGTAATTATTGCAACAAAGAGGTCCGTACGGACCTTATTTGCTTCTCCAATTTCCTGAAAATTCCCGAAAGGTCCTTTTGTCCCTTTTCATCCCACAAAGGCTCCTCCCTTGGTTTGGTTGAGGGTTTTTTGAGGGTTTTGAGTGCCATAGGTCTTCGAGACTGTGTTTGTGAGTCTGCGGTGTTTCCCATGTGCTCGGAAGAGGGTGATCCAGATTGGGGTACTTACACACGCGACAAGTCGAGGCATGGAAAGTGGTTACGTTACGTCGTGCGACACAAGGCTACCATGGACTGCAGCTATAAATAAGACCCTACCCCTCTCAGTTTTGGATCCGAATTTGAACCTCCCAAAGTCACTCTGCCAAAATTCATTCAGAAACTCTCTCTCTCCTCCTTCCTCACCAATTCCCTCACCAATTCCCTCACCTCTCACCTCTCTTCAACCCATTTCCTCTCCTTCTTCACCATACACTTCAGATCCTCCAATTCAGCCCTCAGTTCGTGCTCAGATCTCCATTCAGAAGTTGAATTGAAGACTCCTACACCTAACTTGGTGTAAGAGTTGAGGACTACAAGGGTAACTAGTCTCTCCTTCTTTCTCTCTCTTATCTACTTGCTTAATTGTTCTCCCTTCTTTTTCACTTGATAATCAGGCTCCATCTGCCTCAGATTATCAAGTGGCAACTACAATCTCTCTATTTAAATCGTTTATGCTTTGAGTCCAATTGCTTGATTATGATGTGATCTACTTAGATTGGCAATTTGGATGTCAAGGGAGTGTGGATCTCCCATATCCACACTCCTTTGATCAATTCGTATCTAATTCGTATTGTTCTTATTGGTTCTGGCATAATTGTTGTGTATCTGTTGGATCTGCATCTCATTTTGTGAGGTACCTGCATATGGTAACACTATGTCACGCGACACATTTGGACATGAGGAGTCCTGTGTCACTTTACATGTCGTGACCATCTGTAGGGACCATTGTTCCAGTTGTAATTCGTTTTAGTTGGTTATTTTCATATTCAGTAATATGTTTATGCTGTTTAGTGCCTAGATCTGGTTTTAATTGTAATTTTGTGTTCATATGAAGGTTGTGTGATCTGTTAGTTGTGAGCCTCTGCAAGGTGACCATTGATGTCACGCGACATATTTGGACAAGGGAGTCATGTGTCACGCGACATAGATGATCCTTTGCAGAGGACTTGGTCTCTTTTGTAATCTGTTCTTATTGATGTAACGGGATGTGGCCTCCCGGACAATTGGTCTACAAGTTGTAATGATCTTGCCTATTCAATAAAATTCATGTTCATCGCACTTGCATATTATCATTGTTTGCACGTTGTTTTGAATTATTTGGATGTCTAAATTAGAAAGACTCGTCTACGGACGAGGCGTGTTGGGTGAACTCTCGGTTCTTCCCAACACGTAACCTGACCCCCGAACCCGTTCTCTTTCAAAAGGTTTTTCAAAGTGTACCTCTCAAAGCATGGCGTGGCGACTCCTTTTTTATTATCATATTCGGGCGAGCGCACATTCAGTGTCATTTTTATTGGTAGCAAAAACGAGGAAAAGGCTTTTTGAGTACCAGAGATTGTTAGGTTCGGAGGTCACGTTACGTTTCGGGAAGAGTATTTTGAGATCACCCGAAATGCCTCGTATGACGAGTCTTTCTACCTTTCTCGAAAATGTGTGTGTGTGTGTTTGCATTTTGAAAATGGGGGCTTGAATGACAAGCTTAATCTTGGTTTGAATGTCAAACGTTGATTTTGTGATTCTTTTTGAAAAGGCGAGCGTTTGAATGACAAACGTCGGTTTTGGAGTTTTTTAGGAAAAGTGACGCGAGTGCTAATTTTGAACTTTTAACTTAAGTGTCAAATGTTGACTTTTAAGAAAAGAGCGTTTGAATGTCAAACGTCGGATTTTGAGTTTGAAGATGATCGTTTGGATGCCAAATGTCATTTCGAATGTCGAACTCCGGTTTTGAACCGGGCATTTCATTGTTAGCAATTTTACGGGAAAAAGTATTAAATGATATTTGAGTGTCAAATGTCGGGTTTTAAGTTTAAAGATGATTGTTTGGATGCCAAACGTCATTTCGCGCATTTTTGAAAGAGAGTTCGAATGTTGAACTCCGGTTTTGAACCGGGCATTACATTGTTAGCGATTTTATGGGAAAAAAGCGTTAAATGATATGCGATCAACGAATAGTTTTGCGACTCGGACTTTGATAAGTAATTACTATCACGAGCCAAACGGCTCGGACTTGTAAATGACAGTATTTAAAGTGCTGTATCGACGGAATCAAACGACCCGGATTTTAAAGATGCGTTCAACGAACCAAACGTCTCAGAATTGTAAAGTTGCGTAAAGTAAATGACGATCGACGGATCAAAAGATCCGAAATTTGTAAATGACATGAAAGTAAATGACGTTCAACGGATCAAAAGATCCGGAGTTGTAAATGACATAAAAGTAACGGAATGGCGCCGGAACGTCATTTAACCCGAGATTACTTCTCTTACGGGAAGAGAAGAGGATCAGGGACTAAAACGTATCGAACCCCATTGACGGTGACGTCTACATTTCAACAACGTTCGTTCGAAATGGTTGTAGCGACTGGCGCGTAAACCGAGACAGAATGAGTGTTTAGGGAGAGAGAGTGTTACCTATGGCTAGGGGTTGACTCTTTTTGCTCGGGAGGCTTATACGGGATACGATTTAGTGTTTGGAACGATGTTTTGAGGTGTTTTGGTTTGTGTTTGGTTGAAATATGGGATTTTCACGCAAATTGAGGCAAAACGGGGCTCGGGAGAGGGAGGAAATGGTTTGGGCCGTGGCTTGGAGAGAAAATGGAGTAAGTTTTTCTTTTTTTTTGAAATGTTGACAGCCCTCTGTATTTATAGGTGAAATTTGCAAAAGAGTTCGGACGGACTTAGCCTGAATTTCAGGGGGTTTTGTGGTATTTTTGAAATTGAAGGGACTTGATGGCATTTCTGTTTTGCCTGCAAAAGAGTCCGGCCGGACTGGGACTGCATCCCAGGGGTATTTTGGTCTTTTCACACTTAAATCTGATTGATGTTGATCGAAGGGTTGTGGCATGCGTGCCACGTGCCCCTGTGACTCACCAGGGCATGGATTTTTGTGCCATTATTCCCGATTTTGTCCCTTTTTTAAATAACTGTCCGGAAAATGTTCGAAATGCCCTCGGAAAGTGCCGGAAAGTACATTTTTCAGGAGAAGCTATACTTTTACGTGCGACGACGTGTGTTGTGTATGCTTTGACGTTGGGATGCACGGGGCAGTCCCGGGACGTCTCGTTGGCTTGAGAACGGGGAGTGTAACGGGTTCCGATTAACCTGGAGCGGGCTAGTTAACGGATTCCGGTTAACTTTTAATTGATTTTGGCGATCCGGATTTGGGTACTTACACCCGCTCTTCCCTCTCCCATACCTTCTCAAGGTCCTTTCCTCTCCTACACCTTATACAACCTCTTTACCCCTGCAGCAGCGGCAAGTTGGGTTCGTGCTCCTGGGTCTCGTTTGGTACGCATTCCCGAAATAGGCACAGTTTCAAAGATGTCTAGTGCAGAGAATGGTATGACTACTCAATCTGGGGGTTCATCTACCATGGGTCAACAAGGCATGCATGATCTGTCTATGGAGGAGATGAGAGCTAATTTGGAGGTTGCTCTAGTTCGTGAGCGTGAGGCTCAATTGCTTACCCAAGCTGTTAAGGCTTGGGAGGAAGAAGTGCATGCTCGCTTTATGGAGTCTATGCGTGCCCGTAGGATTGCGGTGCTTCGCCAAGATGACGGTTCTTGTGAGGAGATTACCGAGGCTTATGATAACGAGCTAGGGGCTGGCAATGTTTCTCTCCCTTTTCAGCCTACTTGTGGAGTTACACCTCCTCCCGCTTATCAGATGAATGAGATGAATGTGTATTCACAAGGCAGGACTTCTTATCCAATGTCTCAGCCCATTCAGACTCAAGTTTACCCTCTGCCTAATGCTTCTCATCCTCCAACTCAATATGGATTGCAGTTTCCAGGTGGTTATCAACCCCAGTTTCATCAAAACCCTCTGAGCTTTTGGATCCCAAGCTCTCAGCAGCAAAGCAACTTCCAGTATGGTCAATTCCAAGGTCCTTAAGGTCCTCAGTATCCTTTCTCTGGTAGTCAGTTTAATCGGGAAGGATTTCTCCAAGCTCCTTTTGATCAGTCCCAGTTTCAGGGTGGGTTTTCTCAACCTATAGTAGGTGCATCTCTTGGTTTTGGATCAGCTCAATACCCGGGGTTAGTTCCATATGTGGCTGCTAGTGCTCCATCTCAAGGTCCTTTGGTCCAGAATGCTCAGTTGCCAAGTTCAGTCAGCTTGTTTGATCATGATTCGAATGTTCCAATCAATTATGGTTTGTCATCAGATGCTTTGCCTATAGTGCATGCTTTCGGGAACTCTCCTTTCCAGCCGCCCATCTCTGTGCCTTCTTCAACTATTGCTCCTGCTATTCCCCAGCTTCCCGGGATGACTCCGGAAGTGGCTACATTGTTGAAACAAATGCAGCAGCAGATCGACATATTGACAATAGGATCCAGTGGTCTCAAGGTAGTTGATCCGGGTCAGGTGACACCCCTTCCTCACAAGTTCAAGATGCCCAAAATGGAGTTTTATGGTACAGCGTGTCTAAAAACTCATATTGACACTTATGTAATGACAATGGGAGCGATGGGTTGTACTCCCGAATTCATGGCTTCGCTTTTCCATCTTACCCTTAAAGGCCCAGCACTCTCATAGTTTCTAACTCTTAAGCCAGAAGTTGGATCTACTTTGAGTCAGACCACTGAGGCTTTTCTTGAGAAGTATCGCGGAAATCTTGAATGGCGCACGACCAGGGATGATTTGGTTGGCACAATCCAAAAGAATGATGAGTCAATCACCGATTTCTACAAGCGCTGGAATGCCATATTGAATGAACTTTCTGAGCCAATCCCTTTGGAAGATCAAAAGGACATCTTTCTATCGTGTGTGAAGTCGGTTCTTCGTGAAGCTATTGGAAATGGTTGGTACCCCGATTTAAGGGAAATGGTAGGCATGGGAGCTCGTAGCGAGAATCGACTCTTCAATCTTACCCCAGATTTCAAGGCCAGTAATGTTAATGACTATAGTTACAAGATGGTCAATCCAGTTTCCCTGGTCCCGAAAGACAATAGTGTCAACAGCCTTCAGGGAGGAAGCACTGGTCAAAGCAGGGGGAGATTCCGTCAAAAGATGAAGTATGATGATCTTGGCATGACTACTGAGGAGGCGTTTATTGGCTTGGTTAAGACTGGGATGATCAAGCCCCTCGATAATTACAACCCTGTTAAACCCAATCCCAATCTGGATGCAAGTAAATACTGCCGATACCATCAGTATCCCGGCCATGTCACCAATGATTGCACTCCTCTGAAGGTGCTCATTCAAAAGCTTGTTAACGAGGGCAAGGTTGAGAAGGCTCGCCCCAATATTGTCACCAATCCTCTTTCGTGATATCAGCAAAAGCCAAGAGACCCTTCCATCCAATGTTGAAGAAGTCAATCAGTCGTCAAAGGGTCTAGACTGTTTGTCTTTCCATTAATGAATGTCCCTTTTGGGTTTGAGTCTATTTGGGTCTGTTTTATTTCAGTAATAAAAGTCTTTACTTCTTTTCTTGCTAGACTCAAGACATCACTTGCACACCACATTACACTTAATTGAAATGGTTTCATTCTAAATGATCACTTGTGCTGCTCAATCACTAATGCTTTAAAATGATTAATATTTAAATTAATCGGAGTGGGAAAATCAGCTGATATTTTTCTCAAATTGGGGCTTACCAATTCCCCATCTTGCATCTCATATGCTCACATCTCTTTCATCATATTCATCAGTTTGTCGCTCAATGAATTTGCATGAATCCTTCATAATTAAGCATTAAGCAATCAATGAAGCCTTAATCTCGTTTAGGTCATCCGGTAGGGATTGCGGTTGAAGCCTTTCACCCTAGGGAAGCCATTACCTCACCCTCACTAAACAATACCCTTTCATTTCATGATTGGCATGTTTTGAAACCCTGTTTAGTCATCATCTTTGCTCCTTGCTGAGAGAAGTCCAAGCAATGCCAAGAAGTTAGCTTCGAGAATCGGCGGTGCACAAAATACTCAAGTTGTGAAGGAAGGACAAGAATCCTCAATTCCTCAAGAGGCCTTCCAAATTCTCAAAAAGAAGGATTTTAAATCCTCACAATTCAACAAGAGTCCTCAATTTCTCAGGAGGCTTTCCAAGTTATCAAAAGAAGGACTTTAGATCCTTACAATTCAGCAAAAGTCCCCGACTTCTCAAGAAGCTCTCCAATATTCAAAAGGAGCCCGAATTCTCGCAAGTTCACAAAAGTTCTCGATAGCTTGGACTTCCTCTCACCAGCATCCGCAAAAACCCCAAACCATCCTCTCATTCTTAGAGGATATTCCCATTACCCTTGCCTTTGGCCAAAGTCAAGAATTGACCTCTCATTTTTAGAGGCAATCAATCTCCTCGCCAAAGAGATCCCAAACACATCCTTGGAAGCCAACCTCTCATTTTTAGAGGTTCAGTTAGTAAAAGGCCCAGTCGACCTCTCATCTTAAGAGGTCATAACAATCAATTTTCCAAATCACCTGATGGCCGATCGAAGCTTGAAACCCAGCTACAGTTCCTACCGAATAGCAGTTTCATTCTAATATCTTCGAGATCTAAATCGGATTAATGCTTTGTTGCTTGCTTAAGTTGGAACCTAATCTATCTCGGTTCAAGATCATCAATCAAAGATTGTGCAAATTCAAACCATTCATTTGGCACTTCATGTGAGCATATTTCATTTCTCCTCCACAAACACTTGTCGTGGATGCCTCACTGGGACTTCGCATCCGTGTCTTTCATTGACACTCCAAGGAGGCATGTTCTTAAATCCTCCAATTCGCAAAGATCCCCGAGTTTTCACATTCCTTCTCTTTCCAATCGGGATAAGCCCGAACTACGGAGACCTGAGCTTCTCGCCATGAGGGGAACGTAGGCAACCAGAAATGGTCCGGCACTTGTGAGTACGCCAATCCAGCCTTTTAATGAGATAAAATTGCACTAGGGGCGTTTCGGTAAATTTTCGGTCCATTCCAAGACTTCCGGAAACTTTTTATAAGTTTTTGCGAAGGAAGTACTTTTAAGTCATTTCTCCCTGCAAAAGGACCTACAAAGAATTAATTGTTTTGGACTTGTTGGGAATTAATTCGGAATGTTCCAGAACCAGTTGCTTGGCGCTGAAAATGGTTAGTGGCATGTTGTGTCACGCGACACAACGAGCCATGGAAAGCAGGAGCGTTACGCCGTGCGACACAACTCACCCCTCACCAACAGCCTATAAATTGGACCCTCCTCCTCTCATTTCAGGATCCCTTTTCAGTCTCCCTACTATTACCCTGCCAAAATACGCCCAGAACCCTATTTCTCTCCTCCTTCCATACAAACCCACACCAATTCCTTAAATTCCCCCATCTATCATACATAATCCACTCATCTCCCTCTCATACATCCATAAAAACCATTGAAGATCTAAGCCCAAAAGCTCCTTCTGTGTTCGAATTCCCATCTGAAGCTGTTTTGAAGGGTTCTACAATGAACATAGTGTAGAATTGTGGATCTACAAGGGTAACCACTCCCTCCCTCCTTCTCTCTCATATTTGCAACTTTGCATAGTTCGTTTCAATTTCTATTCATCCACTTGATAATTAAGCTCCATCTGCTTCAATTATCAAATGGCAATCGCCATCTCTCTATTTAAGGTGTTGTGCTTGGTATTATTCATGCTTATGATGTGATTTGAATGTAATTTTTGGCTTGTTCATCAAGGGAGTGTGGATCTCCCCATATCCACACCCCCTTGATCGATCTGAGGTTGATTCATGTGCTGGCTGAGCTAAATTGTTGATGTAATTAGATTTGGATAGGTATTAGTTCATTCTGTGTTTATTTCTGTAATGGTTTCTGCACATGGCAACGTGTGTCACGCGACACAACTTGCCTGGTGAGTCCTGTGTCACGCGACACAACTAGCCAGGAAGATCCTGTGTAACGCGACACATCTTGCCACTCTGCAGAGATCACCTTCCCAATTGTAATCTGTTCAATCCTCTTTGTAATTGGGATGTGGCCTCCCTAAATGGTTCACGAGATGTAATTTCCTCCTTTTGAGCAATAAAACAAAGCACTTATATGCATGTTATCACATATCTTGTCTCAGACATTTTGCACACACTCATTGAATGTTTTGGATGTTGAACATTGAAAGACTCGTTTACGAACGAGGCGTGTTGGGTGAACTCTTGGTTCTTCCCAACACGTAATCTGACCCCCGAATCCATTTTCTCTTTTAAAAAAAAAAGGTTTTCAATGTTTCCTTTAAAACGGTGTGGCGACTCCCAAAAACTTTTTCAATTTCGGCGAGCGTACATTCAGTGGCGACTCCGATGGGGACTTGAAACTTGTTTATTAAAAGTGGGTCAAGCTTTCATTCATATTCAACATCCTTCTCATTCATTTGTGTGTGCTTTATTTGTGACATTGTGTGATATTTGCATTTTGCATGCTTTGTTGTTTCTCTTTCCCTCCATGTATCTTGTGTTGTCATTTTGGGACTTGGTTTGAGTGATTTGCTTGGAGGCTGGGGCTAGTGCGTGTGCTTAAGGTTCTGGATATTTGGCCCTTCCTGTCACGCGACATAACTTGCCTTCTCAGTCCTGTGTAGTGCGACAGGATTGGCCAACCTGCAGGAGGTGATTTGTTCTACCTGGTTGTGATTGTGGGGCAGTCCCCCATGATCAAATTATGATCATTTTGATTATTGTGCTCTGTGGGGTTGGATGTGTGTGTGTTGTTTTTCACTTCTCCCCCTTTTCCAAAAAAAAATAAAAATAATAAAAATAAATAAAAATAAAAAATCATTTTCATAAATAAAGGAATCTAGTCATCTGCACACTACGTCACTAGATTTAGAGCCATTTGGTGCGATTGGCGGCATCGCGGACGGTGATGTATGTCGTCTACGCTTGAGCGTCTAATATCAATCCTTTCCCCCTAGCGCATCATAGGTGGAACCACACTTTTTCAACTTACCCAACGGTTGGTTTTGACACAACATTTTCAAAAATATACTAAAATGAATTGTTTCAAAAATTATAATAGGCTTTCGTACCTATCCCAAAATCTAGCACGTGTGGGCATGTTGCCATTGCAACATGGTTTCGCGTAGGGACATGTCGCTCTCACAGCATGTTCTAACGAGAGATCATGTCGCTTTGTCAACGTGAACCGACGAGAGGTCATGCCGGATTTTTCCTTGAAATTCTTCAGGAATACCCGTTATGCTGCCCAAATTTCCCCGGAAATTGGGATTACTCGTCCGTCCCATAAATGCTTCGATTTTATTTAGGTATCATTGCCTATTATTAATTTTTAATCAATAAATTTGGTATATTTTCGAATGGTGCGTCCCTAGGTTCCCCCGAGGTTTAGATTGCGAAAATAAAGGCTTATCCTTTTCCAACCGTCCCTAGGATTTAAAAGACATTGATTTCTACTTGAACATAAATAAAGCGCTTGCATGAGTCCATCTCCTTTCCCGTTCTTCCCTCTCCCATACCTTCTTAAGACTCTTCTCTATCCTCCACCTTATACACCTCTTCTCCTCTACAAGGCTACGGCAAGTTGGGTGCGTGCTCCTGTTCCCGGCGCTCGTTTGGTCTATATTCTTGAGACGGAGGCAGTTCAGGTGTCCGTATGATCTTTATCTGATTCAGAATCCGAGATGTCTGGTGCAGAAAATATGGTGGCTAGCCAGTCTGGAGTTTCTCGCCCGTCCGAAGTTGATGCATTCAATCAGTCTTCGTAGGATCTAGAACGTCCCTTTTGAGTATCGAGTCTATTAAGTCCAAGTTGGACCAGTCTTTTTCTTTCAATAATAAAAATCTTTGTTTCTATTCTTGCTAGACTCGAGACATCACTTGAACACCCACACTACGCTCAATTGAAATGGTTTTATTCTACATGATCACTTGTGCTGCTCAACTACTAATGCATTAAAATGATTAATACTTAAATTAATCGGAGTGAGAAAATCCACTGATATCCTTCTCAAATTGGGGCTTATCAACTCCCCATCTAGCATCTCATATGCTCACATCTCTTTCATCATGCTCAGCATTTCGTTGATCAATGAATTTGCATTAATCTTTATCAGTTAAGCTTAAGCAAGCAATGAAGACTTAATTTCATTTAGGTCATCGGGTAGGGATTGCGGTTGAAGCCTTTCACCCTAGGGAATCCATTACTTCACCCTCACTAAACAATACCCTTTCATTTCAAGATCGGCATGTTTTGAAACCCTGTTTAGCCATCATCTTTGCTCCTTGCTAAGAGAAGTCCAAGCAATGCCAAGAAGTTAGCTTCAAGAATCGGCGGTGCACAAAATACTCAAGTCGTGAAGGAAGGACATATATAATCCTCAATTCCTCAAGAGGCCTTCTAAATTCTCAAAAAGAAGGATTTTAATTCCTCACAATTCAGCAAGAGTCCTCAATTTCTCAAGAGGCCTGCCAAGTTATTAAAAGAAGGATTTTAAATCCTCACAATTTCAGCAAAAGTCCTCGACTTCTAAAGAGGCTCTCCAATATTCAAAAGGAGCCCGAATTCTCGCAAGTTCGCAAAAGTTCTCGATAGCTTGGACTTCCTCTCACCAGCATCCATAATTAATCCCCAAGCCATCCTCTCATTTTTTGAGGATATTCCCATTACCATTACCCTTCCCTTTGGCCAAAGTCAAAATTTGACCTCTCATTCTTAGAGGCAATCATATCCCTCACCCTAGAAACCCCAAACACATCCTCGAAATCCAACCTCTCATCTTTAGAGGTTCAGTCAGTAAAAGGCCCAGCCGACCTCTCATATTAAGAGGTCAAGATGTTCCAAATCACCCGATGGCCGATCGAAGCCCTGAAACCCAGCTACAGTTCCTACCGGATAGCAGTTTCATTTTTAATATCTTCGAGATCTAAATCAAATTAATGCTTCATTGCTTGCTTAAAATTGGAACCTAATCCATCTCGGTTCAAGATCATCAATCAAAGATTATGCAAATTCAAATCTAATTCATTTGACATTTCATGTGAGCATATTTCATTTCTTCTCCACAAAACACTTCCCGTGAATGCCTCACTGGGGCTTCGTGTCCGTGTCCTTCATTGACACTCCAAAGAGACATGTGCTTCAACTCTCCAATTCTCAAAAGATCCTCGAATTTCAACATTCCTTCTCTTTCAATCGGGACTTGCCCGAACTACGTCGACCTGAGCTCCTCCCAAGGAGGGGAACGTAGGCAACCAGAAATGGTCCGGTCACAAATACATTCAAATCTCAGAAAATCCGGTCTCATTAAGGGCCGTCCCTATACACAATTCCTCTTTCCATCTTTCTAAATTTGATTCTCGATATCAGTTGGTTTTCTCCTCGTGATTAATCAAAATATTTGTTCATATCAAGCTTAGTGGTTGAATAACCCGAACATCAATAAAGGGTTTAAGCAGCCTTGTGATCATCATGAATAAGACAAGTTTCCAAATGTCTCGACAAGTCTTCTTTTCTACATCATGGGAAAATAGAGTCAAACAATGTCTTTCTGTCAGCAGGGGCTTCCATACACTTTTCCGCACCTTGTGATGCTTATACTCTCTCAAAAGAGTCAAACCTAAAGCGAGTGTATATACACAAAATCGGGATTCATTCCTACTTCTCGAAAGATGTGCCCTTACACGTATATATTTCCGAGTCTTATCCACTGACTGATTGACTAATGTCTGAAATGATGGGTTGCCTCCTTGGCCACATGATGATTCTGTCTGCAATAGGGCTGCATTGGGTATTCTCAAGCTGGAGCTTTGCTAAGCTGTTCTCTCAGGTTCTCCTATATCAACTCTTCAAGCTGGGGCTTCGCTAAGCCGTCCTCCCAGGCTCTCTCAGATCAGTATTTTACCAGGACATGCCCTATATTATCTTTGCTACTCGCGGTCCCAACCAGCGACAGAACTGCTGCAATTTGCACTCTCCCGGGAGCATCCCCGACTTGCCTAGGCTATGCCATATCATCTATCACTCTTACATTTCCCCACCTCATGGGAGAGGGTTCACTTCACCACATACATCCCTATACACAAACAACCCATTCATCATCATACACATTTATTCATCCCAATGTATACAATCATCCAAATCAATTCATCAAATCAAAATCATCGCCTCTTTAAAATGAGATGGACTCGTGAGATTAAGCTAAAATTCAAATAAAGTTCAATTCAAATAATGCATGCATAATAGAATGTGTGTTTCTCTTTCCTCCCCCACAGGGTACAATAATCAAGTGATCATGATCTGATCATGGGAATTATTCCTCAAATCAAAATCTGGACAAAAATTTCAAATCCTGCAGGTGGCATATTCTGCCTTTATCAGCTTCATCAGTTTCATTCATCAGCATTGTTTGGAAGAGCTTCAGCTGCCCCAATCTCCAAGCAATAATGATCATCAGTCTCAGCGACATCAAGCCCATTCTCATGGGCAAATCATCAAAAGCCCGTTCTCATGGGCAGATCTTTATCAAAAGCCCATTTTCATGGGCACACCTTCATCAAAGCTTGTATGCACTGGCACGTCTTCATCAACAAAGACCATCCCTTGCACGGCAAACTAACAACTCTTCATCAGCCGTAGCCTCAGTCCTTCTGGTAGCTACAGGTAAGCACAGCACAGGTATGACAACATATCTCAGTCAATTACTTTTCTAAAAGCATCAATACTTTCTCCTTCAGGTTTAGATACCTTCAAATGATCCCTCCTTCAGGTTTAGATACCTTCAAATGATCTCTCTATCAGGTTTGGATACCTTCAAATGATCTCTCCTTCAGGTTTAGATACCTTCAAATGATCTCTCTATCAGGTTTGGATACCTTCAAATGATCTCTCTCTATCAGGTTTAGATACCTTCAAATGATCTCTTTCAGGTTTAGATACTTCAAATGATCTCTCTTTCAGGTTTAGATACCTTCAAATGATCTCTTTCAGGTTTAAATACCTTCAAATGTATCTCTTTCAGGTTTAGATACCTTCAAATGATCTCTTTCAGGTTGAGCTACCTTCAAATGATCTCTCCATCAGGTTTAGATACATTTAAATGATCTCTCTTTCAGGTTTAGATACCTTTAAATGATCTCTCTATCAGGTTTGGATACCTTCAAATGATCTCTCCTTCAGGTTTAGATACCTTCAAATGATCTCTCTATCAGGTTTGGATACCTTCAAATGATCTCTCTCTATCAGGTTTAGATACCTTCAAATGATCTCTTTCAGGTTTAGATACCTTCAAATGATCTCTCTTTCAGGTTTAGATACCTTCAAATGATCTCTTTTAGGTTTAGATACCTTCAAATGATCTCTCTATCAGGTTGAGATACCTTCAAATGATCTCTTTTAGGTTTAGATACCTTCAAATAATCTTTTTCATGTTTAGATACCTTCAAATGATCTCTCTATTAGGTTAAGATACCTTCAAATGATCTCTCTATCAGGTTTAGATACCTTCAAATGATCTCTCTATCAGTTTTAGATACCTTCAAATGATCTCTTTCAGGTTTAGATACCTTCAAATGATCTTTCTATCAGGTTTAGATACCTTCAAATGATCTCTTTCAGGTTTAAATACCTTCAAATGATCTCTTTCAGGTTTTGATGCCTTCAAGTGATCTCTCCCTCAGGTATAGACACCTTCAAATGGTCTCCCCTATGTTTAGACTCTTTCAAATAGTTTCATCTTCGAACTACGACCGGCTTGATTCCCACCTTGGATGCGTAGGAATCCTCTCCCAAAAGGTCTAGCCATCCAACCTCATCAATCATTTTCCTCCATCTGCCATATCCCTAGCCGCTCATTGAGATTGGGTCCTTCTTATCGACAACCTCACTTCTTTCATAAGTGAAGTTGCCGAGGGGCTCTGTGAGTATGCCAATCCAATTTGCGACCCTTTATAAGTGCCATTTAATGAAATAAAATTGCACTAGGGGCATTTCGGTAAATTTTCGGTCCAATCCGAGACTTCCGGAAACTTTTTATAAGTTTTTACGAAGGAAGTACTTTTAAGTCATTTCTCCCTGCAAAAGGACCTACAAAGAATTAATTGTTTTGGACTTGTTGGGAATTAATTCAGAATGTTCCAGAACCAGTTGCTTGGCGCTGAAAACGGTTAGTGGCATGTTGTGTCACGCGACACAACGAGCCATGGAAAGCAGGAGCGTTACACCGTGCGACACAACTCACCCCTCACCAACAGCCTATAAATTGGACCCTCCCCCTCTCATTTCAGGATCCCTTTTCAGCCTCCCTACTGTTACCCTGCCAAAATATGCCCAGAACCCTATTTCTCTCCTCCTTCCATACAAACCCACACCAATTCCTTCAATTCCCCCATCTCTCATACATAATCCACTCATCTCCCTCTCATACATCCATACATACCATTGAATATCTAAGCCCAGAAGCTCCTTCTGTGTTTGAATTCCCGTCTGAAGCTATTTTGAAGGGTTCTACACTAAACATAGTGTAGAATTGTGGATCTACAAGGGTAACCACTCCCTCCCTCCTTCTCTCTCATATTTGCTACTTTGCATAGTTCATTTCAATTTCTATTCATCCACTTAATAATTAAGCTCCATCTGCTTCAATTATCAAGTGGCAATCGCCATCTCTCTGTTTAAGTTGTTGTGCTTGATATTATTCATGCTTATGATGTGATTTGAATGTAATTTTTGGCTTGTTCATTAAGGGAGTGTGGATCTCCCCATATCCACACCCCCTTGATCGATCTGAGGTTGATTCATGTGCTGGCTGAGCTAAATTGTTGATGTAATTAGATTTAGATAGGTATCAGTTCATTATGTGTTTATTTCTGTAATGGTTTCTGCACATGGCAACCTGTGTCACGCGACACAACTTGCCTAGAAAGTCATGCGTCACGCGACACAACTAGCCAGGCAGAGCCTGTGTCACGCGACACATCTTGCCACTCTGCAGAGATCACCTTCCCAATTGTAATCGGTTCAATCCTCTTTGTAATTGGGATGTGGCCTCCCTTATCAAATGGTTCACGAGATGTAATTTCCTCCTTTTGAGCAATAAAACAAAGCACTTATATGCATTTTATCACATATCTTGTCTCACACATTTTGCACACACTCATTGAATGTTTTGGATGTTGAACATTGAAAGACTCGTTTACGAACGAGGCGTGTTGGATGAATTCTCGGTTCTTCCCAACACGTAATCTGACCCCCGAACCCATTTTCTCTTTAAAAAACAAAGGTTGTCAAAGTTTCCTTTAAAACGGCGTGGCGACTCCCAAAAACTTTTTCAATTTCGGCGAGCGTACATTCAACACTGTCTTTCTGTCAGCAGGGACTTCCATACACTTTTTCACACCTTGTGACGCTTATACTCTCTCAAAAGAGTCAAACCCAAAGCGAGTGTGTTACACAAAATGGGGATACATTCCCACTTTTTGAAAGATGTGCCCCTGCACGTATACATTTCTGAGTCTTGACCAGTGACTGATTGACTAAGGTCCGGAAAGATGGATGCCTCCTTGGCCGCATAATAACTCTGTCTGCAATAGGGCTATATTGAATCTCTTCAAGCTGGGGCTTTGCTATGCTGTTCTCTCAGGCTCTCCTGTATCAGCTCTTCAAGCTGGGGCTTTGTTAAGCTGTTCTCTCAGGCTCTCCTTACCAGATTCCCTCCGGGTTTGCTTTGCATTATCAATTGGGGCTTCGCCAAGTCACCTCCTTAAGATCTGGGTTTCGCCTAGTCATCTCTTCAAAATCAGGGCATTCTCTGCACTTCCTCTGCTGCTTGCAGTCTCAGATGCACGACACACTTTGTTCTTATCAGCAACAATCAACCTGCTGCAATCTGCACTCCCGGGAGCATCCCCGACTTGCCTAGGCTGCACCATGTCATCCATACACTCCCCAATCATCACTCATACACTCCTCAAATTCATGGGAGAGGGTTTGACCCATTCATCATCACATATACACAGTCATCTCATCATAAATCCATCATAGCATAATTGCTACATGCATATCAGCTTGTCGAGCCTTGCAAAACTCTCACTCCATTTTCATCCCCAGTCGAGATGGACTCGCGCTTCAAGATTAATAATGCATAAAATTAACAATAATTGAGTTCAAATTAATGCAAATTGCCTAGAGTGTTGTGTTTCCCCCCGCAGGGTACAATAATCAAATGATCATAATCTAATCATAGGAGTTGTTCTTCAATCACAATCTGGACAAGGATTTCAAATCCTGCAGGTGGCATGTTCTGCCCTCATCACCTTCATCAGTCTTATCATCTTCGGATTCATCAGCATCGTCTAAAAGAGAGCTTGCCTCAATCTTCAAGCAATAGTGCTCATCAACTTTGGCAAATCATCGTCAAAAGCCAGTTCTGCAAGGCTGAATCATCAATAGAGTCCATCTGGCATGGCAAATCATCAAAATTCCTGTGTTGGACGGAGATTCATCATCAAATTCCCGTGTTAGATGGAGATTCTTCATCAATATCCCGTGTTGGACGGAGATTCATCATCAAATTCCCGTGTTGGACGGAGATTCTTCATCAATATCCCCTGTTGGACGGAGATTCTTCATCAATATCCCATGTTGGATGGAGATTCATCATTAAATTCCCATGTTGGACGGAGATTCTTCATCAATATCCCGTGTTGGACGGAGATTCCTTATCAAATTCCCGTGTTGGACGGAGATTCTTCATCAACATCCCGTGTTGGATGGAGATTCATCATCAAATTCCCGTGTTGGACGGAGATTCATCATCAAATTCCCATGTTGGACGGAGATTCTTCATCAATATCCCGTGTTGGACGGTGATTCATCATCAAATTCCCGTGTTGGACAGAGGATCATCATCAAATGCCCGTGTTGGACGGAGATTCATCATCAATATCTCGTGTTGGACGGAGGATCATTATCAAATCCCGTGTTGGACAGTGAGTTACCACCAAAGTGCCCGTGTTGGACGGCGAGTTATCATCAAATACCTATGTCGGACGGCCAATCATCATCAGTCGTAGCCTCAGTCCTTCTGGCAGCTACAGGTAAGCACAGCAAAAATATGAAAACATATCTCTATCTGCACTACCATTTTTTGCTCCTTGTTGGCATCTTCGAACTACGATCAGGCTTGATTCCCTCTTAGGGATACGTAGGAATCCTCTCTCGAGAGGACCAGCCATCCAACCTCATGAATCATTTTCCTCCATCTGCCATATCCCCAGCCGCTCATTGGGATAGGGTTCCTTTTTATCGACAACCTCACTTCTTCCATATGTGACGTTGCCGAGGGGCTCTATGAGTACGCCAATCCAATTCGCGACCCTTTATAAGTGCATTTTAATATGATAAAATTGCATTAGGGGCATTTTGGTAAATTCCAGGTCCATTCCAAGACTTCCGGAAACTTTTTATAAGTTTCTTGCGAAGGAAGTACTTTTAAGTATTTTTCTCAAGCAAAAGGACCTATAAGGAATTGTTCAGTTTGGACCTATTGGGAATTAGCTTGGAATGTTCCAGAACTAGGTCTTTGGGTTCCAGAAACGGTTATTGGCTTGCTTAGTCGTGCGACATCACGAGCCACGAAAAACACAACCGTTGGGCCATGCGACACAAGTTGCCCATCATCAGCAGCCTATAAATAAGACCCTCCCCCTCTCATTTCAGGATCCCTCTTCGACCCTTAGCATCACTCTGCCCAAATTATGCCAGAAACCCTCTCTTTCTCTCCTCAAACACACATAAAACACCTACCAATCCTCACCTATTCAATCTCTCACCCAATTCACCCCTTATCCCATCAATTCCACACTTACTCACACTTACACTTGAATCCCAAGTCATAGCACCCTCCTGAGCTCGAATCCAGCTGTTGGAGCTGATCTGAAGGCTCCCTATACCGACGTGGTATAGAGAGTGTGGACTATAAGGGTAACTCTCCCTTCTTTCTCTTACAAGATGCTAATTCTATTAGATCTGATGTAATGGTTGAATTCTAAACCGCATTCTCTCTGTTTAAATCTCATCTTCTGTGATTCATCTGTTGATTCATGTTAATTGCTTAGTTCCAAATCACTTGCATGGTATAATCTATGATGTTTGTTGATTAAATCTCAAGGTGGGTGTGGATCATTCATATTCACACTCATCTGAGTGTTAATCTCATATTCCGTGATCTTTGTGACCTGTGTGGATGCCATTTGATCTCCCAATTTCATTGTTTCTTCTGTAATTCGATCTGTTGTAAGAACTTCTGCAGATGGCATGTTGTGTCACGCGACAGAACTGGCCAAGCCATGTCCCGTGTAGTGCGACATAACTAGCCACTCTGCAGAAGCCACCATTTCAGTTGTAATTCGTTCATCTGGTTTACTTGTCACTCAAAATAGAGTGTGGATCCTCAATATCCACACTCATTTGAAGTGATTCTGCTGATCTCTGTTATCTCATGGCTTTACAATCTGTTGATTTTGGTTGAGACTATCCTTTGGTTTCCTCTGTAATCCCAACTTTGTAAGATCTCTGCAAACTGGCATGGTGTGTCACGCGACACACTTAACCATCCCAGGTCCTGTGTCGGGCGACACAATTGGCCAGTCTGCAGCTGATCCATTTCAGTTGTAATCTGTCTCATTCAATGTAATCTGGGATGTGTCCTCTCGGGGTAAAAGGCTCACAAGATGTATCTTCCTTCGTTGAGCAATAAAACAAAGCACTTATATGCATTTTATCACATATCTTGTCTCACACATTTGCACACACTTATTGAATGAATTGGATGTTGAACATAGAAAGACTCGTTTACGAGGCGTGTTGGGTGAACTCAAGTTCTTTCCAACACGTAACCTGACCGCCGAACCCAATCTCTCTATCTTCAAAAGGTTTTCAATGTTTCCTTTAAAACGGCGTGGCAACTCCCATTTTAACATTTTTCCATTTTGGCGAGCATACATTCAAACTCCTAAATCTAACCGAGGTTGCCTTGGCTGAACTACACCCTCTGGAGTTCGCTCGCCTCCGCTAGGTCGAGCTCCCTTCACATATCTATCCAGCTTTCCACTGTCGACCCACTTCTGAATGATACGTTTCAAACTAAAGCACTCCTATGTAGTATGACCCGTATCCTTGTGGTAATCACAATACTTGCCATTGTCCCTTCTGAACTTATTTCCTGGGTTCATTGGGGCATGTGAGCCAAGGTGGACAATATTCATGATTTATGTTCGACTAACGGTCAACGGGGTGAAATTCTCGGGCACTCTCTCAATCGCCCTTGTTCTATTTTTCCCGTACTTGTTGTTGCCACCATTCTTGGACTGGTCCCCTTTGTTGGATTCACCAGCATCGGACTGCTTCGAGCCCTTTTCCTTCTTCTTTTCTTTTCTTTCCTCAGCCATGGCCACATCATAGGCCCTCTCAAACAGTTCCTGCCTGGTGTTTACCTTCCTGACCTGCAGCTCGTAGTCTAGATCAGGAGAGGACACCCCATTCCCAAAGCAGTTTATTACCTCCCTGTCTGTTAGGTCCTCCTCGATCTGGTCGACCATCTCCTTGAACTTAGTGAAGTAGCTCATGGAGCTCTCAGTTTTGCCCTGCGTCAGATTGTTCAAGTCAGTGACCGTCTTCTTTCTGGCTCCAGCTGTCGAGAAATGATCTAGAAATTTCCTCCTCATGTACTCCCATGAGGTAATACAGCCCGGCGTCAATCCACGAAACCAAGTTAGTATTGCACCTGTGAGGTTGTTGGTTAGTGCCTTGCACAGCACATCATCATCGAAAGAGACCAAGCACATGGTGGCCTCCAAATGTTGCATATGGTTCAGGGCGTTGGTCGCACCTGAATACTTGTCAAGAGTGGGCAGCTTGAAGCCTATACGAGGTCGTCGCTCGAGCAATTCTCTGGACAAGGGTCAAAGAGAATGGTCATTTCGTGTGCCCTTTCCACTATCCTTTTTTCTGTCATTCTCCATTTTCTCCAGACTCCTTCTCAAATTTAACAGCTCCCTATCATCTGGATTATCACTCCTTGAGTATGAAACGTCATTAGACTTCTGCCTTTCTGCTTGATGGGGCTCTCCCCTAGAGTAGGTGACGAACGTCGAAACGTCAAAAAAAATAAATTTCCAACTCAACTATCTACAAGTGATTTGTAAATAGGGTAAGTCGGGTCGAACCACAGAGACACAAATTTAAAGTGTAAGAATTATTGCTATAACAAAAAGTTGGTAAAGTGAATGATTTGTTGATTTGTTTAAGACTAAGATGGTTGCAAAAATTACGTAAAAGAATGATTATAATCGAGTTTTATAATAAGGAGACAATTCCCGGAATTGGTTTCACAAGTTATGCTCAAGTTTCACAATTCATCAATCAAAGTATACTTGGGGTTTTTGTTCTTACAAAAATATGATTGGGACACTTTGGCGGGTGATTTGCAATCAAGTGTTCCCAATTAATCTATTCCCTTGGCCCGTTCATAGATTAATTCGGAACCCAATTAGAACTTAAGAACAATACAAGAAAAACCACAATTCTTATGAATCTTTTGGCGGAGATTCAATGAATTGTTACTATCAAGTTAAGTCTAATTTCAATTATGAATTTGGCGATTCACAATTGAAATTCCCAAGTAATTCAAGAACAATTATGTGATCAAGATAAGTATTCTAAAATTCAAGTAAAAGCAACTTGACAATCCCAAGTAATACAATGATAAAGATGAAAAATAAAACTTAAAACATAATTGTTACCTCCAATTCCAAGAACAAAGAAGGTTAGCTATCCATAGAAAATAAAGAACACCCAAGAAATTGTTTAGGAAAATTCTGCATGAAGAAGTTCTAAAGAAAATATAAAAACTCTCTACTTATAGGTCTTCTAAAAAAACTCGAAAAATAATAATAAAAATTAAATAAACCATGTTCTCCAAGAATTACTTTTGCAATTAATCCTTCATTAACAATCATAAACAGCCACCATTAAATAGCAATCATCATTTCCCATTAATGCCCAACCGCCTGGTACCATTCTGCAAAACGCCTCGTGGGCGGTCGCCCACTTCACCCCTGGGCGGTCGCCCGGTTTCCGTAAACAATTGTCTTCACAACTCATGCTTGTGAGCGGTCGCCCACAAGTCCCTGCACGGTCGCCCAGTTCAACAGAAGGTTCAGAGCTTCGCATTTTTTCCTCCTGAGCGGCTGCCCACCTCAACCTGAGCGACCGCCCACAATGACGGACTGATAGGCCCATTTTCTTTCCTTTCTTTTGGCCCAGCTGCACTCCACTTCCAAGGCCCACTGCTTTGGCAAAAGCCTTGTGATGTTTTAACCTTTCCTTCTTCCTTTTTCACCCATTTGAATTCCGTCCGTCCCACAATTGCAATGTTCCATTTTCCACTTGATTTGTTCACCAATTGTTTCCAATTTCCAACTTTGAACCACTGAAACTAAAAACACTAAAAACTTCCATTAAACAAACAAAACTCAAGGATTAAGCAAATAATAAGTTCAAAAAGTAGTCAATGGATGAGTGTAAAACTCACTCATCAAATACCCCCAAACTTAGACATTTGCTAGTCCTCGAGCAAACACTAACCACAAAACAACTAAACGAACAAAGATTAAAAACAAACTACTCTAACGAATAATCAACTATGTCCCTACATTCTTGCATTCCACAATTGCATATATTACAAAATACCATCAACCGCAGGATAAGATTTTCCACAATGCAAGTATAAATATATTTTCCATTAATTGTAAAATATTACTTAACCATTATAATTACACCATAAATCTCTTTATGCAACAACATCTTTCTCTTTTCTCACAACCACGATTCATTTTTACAAAGCTAAGTACACCAATCATTTCTTATTTTATTGACTCTATTTACCAAGCAACAACACTTTTTAGACACAAAACATGAATATTCCCATGAAATAATTACACCCCCCCCCACACTTGATCATTTAAACACCCTTTTAAATCTACTACCGTTCAAGTAGGGAACACTGTAGCGGCGAACTCCATGCCCCTAATACTAAGTAGAGATTTATTTAAAGGCTTTGAGAGTTAGCCATTTCGGTATCGAGCTTGGTACGGACCATCACGGCGGTAAAGCTCTTCCTCCATAACGCTACCGCATACCCGGAATTCGGTTAAGCTAGAATAATCCCTAACCGATTAATCTACACGTCCGGAGGTTTCACCGAATACATATTGCATTGCCATTGCTCTCATTTTATTTTAATTTTTTCTCTTTTTTTTTTTTTTTTCTTTTTTTTTTTTTTTTTTCAAGATCACAAGGGGGGGTTCCAATCACAACCAAGGAATACTCATCACAAAACTTGCCTAGTGTTGCTACATTGATAAACAAATTCATTAACTCAAAAGATGAGGGTGTACTCTAAACTTTATAAAAATGAATCAAAATTATCATCAAAGAGCATATTTTCACAAGTGCACAAAACTTACAACTAAGAGATTTATGACTCAATTATAACTCTTAAGTAATATAACACAATTAACCAAAAAATATACCAACTTGCATAAACATATTTACACCCAAATTATCCTTCCTAGCGGTCACAATCCATCACATGCAATTAGGGAACACCAAGAATGTTAATGATTATATACAAAAAAGGACATAGCTAATTATTTTTTCTCATTTTTCAAATTTTTTTTTTTTCATTTTTTTCAAAACAATAAATTCTAACTAACTTGTGAATTAAGCATATACAAACAACCAAGTACCCCACACCCCCAAACTTAAAATATGCATTGTCCCTAATGCACAAAATAAAAGAAAGGATAGGGGTACCTTCAACCACCAAATTATCTCCAGAATTGGTCCCACGGACCCACCGAGCCACTTCTCGAATCGGTGCCAAAGTCTTTCTTCTCTGTTGTTCTTTATTCGCTTCTTCTGAGCTTCCCAAGTACCCCATCCTCTCATCTCGCTTCGGGTGCGAAATTGCGGCGGGCCGGGTATGGGATGTGGCCGAGGCGGTGGAGGAGGAGGAAGCCTCGTGCCTCATCTCTGGAACATCTCTGATTGCGCATCCTCCATACGCTGCCTCCACATACTAGCAGCATAAAACTCCTCGGTAGCCATCGACTGTAGCTGTCTCTGGCTCTCCTCCATACCCACTAACCGCTGATCCATCATCTCATAATGCCCCCGGAGCTGCCTGATCTCCTCGGATAGAGCATCTACATGGCCTCCCACATAGTAGGCCGCCTCCGTTGGAGTGAACTGCTGTTCCTCCATCTCATCATCCTCTTCATTCCCTCTTACTCCCCTCGAAGATCCTTCACCCGGCTGCAATTGAGCATGCCCCTTAATAACCAGGGACCTCTTACTAACAGCTGTCCCGCTCGACACAATGTCCCTCACAATCCGCAACCGAGGAAAACTAACCCCCCTACTCTCTATCAAACCCGATATCAACAATGGAAAACTGAAATTGCAACGCCCAATTGTTTTAATAGTGTTTACAATTTCCTTGGATATAGCCAACCCGGTGTTGAACCTTTGACCCGTCAATACCACATTCATCAACAGCGCCCTTCTCCAATGCACATCATTATAATGTGAAGTCGGCATAATACGCTCGCAAATGAATCTATGCAAAGCGCGCATCCTTAAGTCCATGTCTCTAGCCTTCTTCACATTCCCATTCCTCAATAGTGTTACATCAACATTCACGAAATAAGGCTCCAACATATGAAGATTCCCTGCCACATTCAATTCCATGATTTTCGCACTATTGTAATAGTCACAAGCACTGTTTTCATGCCCCGGCGCTTCCATCCTATAGTATCCATTGATATCCTCGGCATTGTAATACACATTTGTCCCCCTCACCCAACCACACTTCCTTGTTTGTCCCGCCTCAAACGCATTTGCGTAAAATTCCCGAACCAACAATTTTGAACCTTTGTTAGTCGGGCGGCTTGCTAAGTTACCCCACCCATATCTAGCAAAGATGTCATCCAATCCAAGCTCATTGGGGTTAAATTCATTTTCTACAGAAAATCCCTTATTTGCATATTTGTCAAAAAACGTCTTTGCTTTACCCCCAATAAACTTTGTTGCATCAAACTCAACTACCGGCTCCGGAGCGGGAGCATTCCTTTGTCTAGACATTTTTTATCAACTATACCCACAAAACTTCCCAACGAAAGTATTAAAGAAGATTGAATTTGAAAATCTTACTTTGCCGGAAAAGTCACCGGAGTCTCGCCGGAGTTTAGCCGGAATCTTGCCGGAGTTGAAGAAAATGAACAGAAAAGAACAACCCTTCCTTTCACAATGAGTATCGCAAGAACCCTTTCTTTTGCACTCCAAAATCAAGCCTTTTTGCAACTTCCTTCACCACTTGCAAAATTTCAAAAGTCTCTTCAAGATTCTTGCACAATGGTGGAATTTTGGGTTCAAATCCTTGGGTTAAGAGGTTGGGTATGGTATGGAGAGACAAATTATGGAAGAAATTTGGGAGATTTAAGTGTTTGGGGAGAGGATTTTTAGAGAGATGAAGAGAGAGAGGCGGAGGTTTTAGAGAGAGAAGGAGGGGGACTTTTGAATTTTGAAATAAAGGAGAAGGAGTAACGGCGGAGGTCTTTTAGGGCAACAGCTGTAACGCCCAAATCGCCTTGTGGGCGGTCGCTCACCCCAGCCTGGGCGGTCGCCCACCTGTTCAGAAACATCACCCCTTTAGCAATTTCAATGTGGGCGGTCGCTTACTCCATCCTGGGCGGTCGCCCACCTGTCCAGAAGCTGGTCCATATTTCTAAGTTTGTACGTGGGCGGTCGCTTATTGACCTGTGGGCGAACGCCCACCAGCACAGCAAGTTCCTCAATGTTTGTTCCACCAGCATGGGCGGTCGCCCTCAACATCCTGGGCGGTCGCCCACATGCACAGAAACTCCACAATCTTTACAAGCCAAGCATGGGCGGTCGCCCTCAACACCATGGGCGGTCGCCCACATGTCCAGTGGAATTTTTCCTGAACAGCTATCTGCACAACACCAAGCAAGCAAACACCAAGCATAATATCCATTGATAAATTGCAATTCAACCCATATTTTGACCGCACTTTCGCTGCCTACGTCCCCATTGCTGTGGGCGGACTACCCAACAACAATAGGCTCAGGTCACCGTAGTTCGACACGTTCCCGAAATACAAAAAAAACAAAGCTTTTTTTTTTTTTTTTTTTTTTTTTTTTTTTTATAAAGTAAACAATAAAATGAAAATAAAATGAAAACTAAAACTCTCCACCCCCAAACTTAATGATTACTTTGTCCTCAAAGTGATGAAAACAAAGAAAAAATTAAATTTAAGGGTACTACAATACACTACTTACCTTGGGTTGCCTCCCAAGCAGCGCTTTTGTTTAACGTCGTTAGCTCGACGGACTGACTTCCTCAACGCTTACGGATCCTTCAACTCGATCCTCTCAACATCCTTCGACCCCGAAACTCCATCCAAATAAGGCTTCACTCTTTGTCCATTGACCTTGAACCTATTGTTCGTAACCGGATTCACCAATTCCACGGCTCCATGAGAATATACATTCACTACTTCAAACGGACCACTCCACCGAGAGCGTAACTTTCCCGGGAAAAGCTTCAATCTTGAATTGAACAACAACACCTTGCTTCCCGGAATAAGTTCTTTGTGCAAAATCTTTTTGTCATGGTACCTTTTTGTTCTTTCCTTGTACAACCGGGAGTTCTCATATGCCTCCAACCGATGCTCTTCAAGCTCATTCAAATGAAGTAACCTTTGCTCACCGGCTAGTTGCAAATCCATATTCAACTCCTTGATTGCCCAAAATGCTTTATGCTCTATCTCCACCGGCAAATGACAAGCTTTCCCAAAGACTAGCCGGTAGGGACTCATTCCAATTGGCGTTTTGTAGGCGGTACGGTACGCCCACAATGCATCATTTAACCTCAAGGCCCAATCCTTCCTGTTTGGCTTCACCGTTTTTTCAAGAATGGCCTTTATTTGCTTGTTACTCACTTCCACTTGCCCGGAAGTTTGGGGATGATACGCGGTTGCAACCTTGTGATTCACCCCATACTTCTTCATGAGTGCTCCAAAAATTTTGTTGCAAAAGTGAGAACCACCATCACTTATAATCGCCCTTGGAACGCCAAACCTACTAAAAATCACCTCTTTGACAAACTTGACAACAATATTAGCATCATTAGTCCGGGTAGGAATTGCTTCCACCCACTTTGACACATAATCCACCGATACTAAAATGTATTCAAAACCACATGAAACAACAAAAGGACCCATAAAATCTATGCCCCATACGTCAAACAAATCCACAACCAAGTTATTCGTGAGAGGCATTTCATCCCGCTTACTAATGTTACCGGTTCTTTGGCACCTGTCACAACTTTTACTAAAAATGTATGCATCTTTAAAAAGACTTGGCCAAAAGAAACCCGATTGTAACACTTTTTGAGCGGTTTTCTTTCCACTAAAATGACCTCCACAATGCAATTCATGACAAAAAGAAAGAACATTTTGTTGCTCATTTTCATGAATGCATCTACGAATAACCATATCGGGACCATGTTTAAACAAATATGGGTCATCCCAATAATATTGCTTAACCATTGACAAAAATCTTTTCCTTTCTTGACTTGAAAAATCTGGATTTAGAACCCCCGTAGCCAAAAAATTTACAATGTCGGCATACCAAGGTTCACAATCCTTAACAACAAACAACTGTTCATCGGGGAAATTTTCATTCAAGGGAATTTCACTCACACACCCCTTTTCAAGTCTAGACAAGTGATCCGCCACAACATTCTCACAACCCTTTTTGTCTTTGATGGAAATATCAAATTCTTGTAAAAGTAACATCCATCTTAACAATCGGGGTTTAGCATCTTGTTTGGACAGCAAATAACATAATGCAGCATGGTCCGAATAAATAATCACTTTAGATCCAAGCAAGTAAGAACGGAATTTTTCCAAAGCAAATACTACTGCCAAGAATTCCTTCTCGGTTGTAGTATAATTCAATTGAGCATCATTTAACATTCTACTTGCATATTGGATCACATGTGACTTTTTATCGATTTTCTGACCCAAAACTGCACCCACCGCAAAATCGGATGCATCACACATTATCTCAAAAGGTTGAGTCCAATCTGGACCCACAAGAATAGGGGCTGAAGTCAATTTCTCCTTCAACAAATTAAAAGAATTGAGACATTCTTGGTCAAACACAAATTCCGTGTCTTTAGCAAGCAAGTTGGTTAACGGCTTACAAATTTTAGAAAAATCTTTTATAAAACGCCGATAAAAACCCGCATGACCAAGAAAGCTACGAATTCCTTTAACATTTGTTGGCGGAGGCAATTTAGATATTATCTCAATTTTTGCCTTGTCAACTTCAATCCCTTTTCTTGAGACCAAATGACCCAACACAATTCCATGCTTAACCATAAAATGACTCTTTTCCCAACTTAAAGTTAAATTGGTATCACAACATCTTTTAAGAACCAAAGTCAAATTATCTAAGCATGCATCAAATGAATTACCATACAACGAAAAATCGTCCATAAATACCTCAACAAACCTACCAATCATCTCGGAAAAGATCGACATCATACACCTTTGGAATGTAGCAGGAGCATTGCATAAACCGAAGGGCATCCTCCGATATGCAAATGTTCCAAAAGGGCATGTAAATGTGGTCTTTTCCTGATCTTCCGGAGCAATGGGAATCTGATTATAGCCTGAAAAACCATCTAAGAAACAATAATATTCTTGACCCGCTAGCCTCTCTAGAATTTGGTCAATAAATGGCAAAGGAAAGTGATCCTTTCTAGTCGCCGCATTAAGTTTTCGGTAATCGATAACCATGCGTTGACCAGTGACCATTCTAGTAGGCAAAAGCTCATTATCCTCATTCTTAACAACAGTAATTCCGGATTTTTTAGCAACCACATGAACAGGACTTACCCACTTACTATCAGAAATAGGATAGATAATACCCGCATCCAACAGTTTCAAGACTTCTTTTCTTACCGCTTCAAGCATGTGCGGATTCATCCTCCTTTGATTCTGCCGGACTGGCTTGGCATCATCCTCCATATGGATTTTGTGCATACACATGGTTGGGCTAATTCCTTTTATGTCCGTAATGCTCCAACCAAGTGCGGACTTATGTCGCCTCAACACATCCAACAACCTTCTTTCCTGCAATTCTGTTAAGTCCGAAGCAATAATAACAGGCAAAGAATCATTTGCACCAAGAAAAGCATACTTTAAGCTAGATGGAAGTTGTTTAAGATCCAATTCGGGAGGAGAGACAATAGATGGCAAATGCTTAGGATTAAAATTACCTAAAGATTCTAGAGGAACCTTTTCAGTAATTTCCTCCATAACATCCATCTCAGGAAGAATGGCCCTCGCCTCATTTTGATCAAAAACACCTTCCATAACTAACTCATCCACAAACTCAGAAACAAGAGAGCCCTCAACATCATGCTCAAATAACACAGAATTTTCAGCAATATCACAAAATAAACACTCATTAACCTCATATGGCTTTTTCATGGAATCAAAGATAGAGAAATTAACAATTTCATCCATGACAGTTAAAGACAAACTTCCATCTTTCACATTAATCACCGCATCTGCGGTAGCCATAAAAGGTCTCCCCAACAAAATAGGGACCTCATTCACATCTTTAGCATCTCTCTCCATATCAAGAACCACAAAATCAACCGGGATAATTAGTTTATCAACTTGAACTAAAACATCTTCTACTATTCCCTTTGGATATTTGACCGAACGGTCCGCAAGTTGCAAGGTCATAGTAGTAGGTTTTAGTTCACCCAACCCAAGCTCCACAAACAAAGAATAAGGCAACAAGTTAATGCTAGCTCCTAAATCCAACATTGCCCTCACTTTCTTAGAGTCCCCCAAAGAAATCATCACATTAAAACTACCGGGGTCTTTAAGCTTAGGAGGCAAATTCTTTTCAAAAACAGCACTAACTTGGTCCGAAACCACAATTTTTTCGTTCGGGGCATACTTTCTTTTATTTGTGCTCAATTCCTTGAAAAATTTAGCATAGGAAGGAATATTTTTAATTACATTGAGCAAAGGCAAATTTACATTCACCTTAGAAAGCATGTCATACAACTCTTTAAATTGTGTTTCGACCTTATTCTTGACCAATCTACCGGGAAAAGGGACGGGGAGGCACATAAGGCTTAAGAGGTGGAGTTGGAAGTTTCTCCTCGGGAGTCACTTCAACTCGTTCCTCAACCACCACTTCACTCTCATGCATTTTGTTATTATCTATAGGAGAAGGAGAAGAGTGTACCTCCTGAAGAGTCTTACCACTCCTCAGGGTGACGGCCTTTGCTTGTTCCGGTTGACTCGGTAGTGTACCCGGATTGTGCTTTTGGAGTGCCTCGGCAATTTGACCCATCTGATTTTCAAGCTTTTTCAGGGAAGCTTCTTGGTTCCCCATTCGTTGGTCCATGATCACTTGATTCTGTTGAGCGGCTTGAATGAATTTCTGCAACGTTTCCTCCACACTTGGCCTTGCAGGCCCTTGTTGTTGCGACTGTTGCATTTGTGGTTGGTATTGTTGCTGAAATTGACCCTGCCCTTGATTTCCTCCCCAAGAGAAATTGGGATGATTCCGCCAACCCGGATTGTAAGAGTTGGAAAACGGATCATTCCTCACTCTTGGTTGAAAAGCGTTCATTGCATTTGCTTGCTCAAGAAATTCCGGGAATTGGTCTCTCAATGGGCATCCCATAATATCATGGGAGTTCACATTACAAATTACACAACTCGTGCCCGAACTTCCCTCTCCTTGATTTCGCCCTTGGTTTTGACCTTGACTTTGAGCCGTCATCATTCCCATGAAATTCTTCATTTGCGTAGTCAATGCCGAAACTTGTTGCGCTAGAACATCATTGGACTCAACTTCATAGACACCTTTTCTTCCTCCTCTCACACTTTTTTCTCTGCGAATTCATGCCAAGTCTCTCATACAAAGCTCTTGTTTCATCCGCAGCTTTTCACCCATAGCACCCCGGCCGCATTATCCACTTGGGCTTGACCTTGTTGAGTCAACCCATCATAGAAGGCCTGATTTAAGAGGGCTAAAGGAAACCCATGATGAGGACATTGGACTAGCAACATCTTGAATCGATCCCAAGCTTCATGAAAAGCTTCACCCGGCTCTTGATTGAAAGACATTATCTTGGACCTCAAGTCGGATGTCTTTTGATGAGAGTAAAACTTTGCCATGAACTTGTTGTAGACTTCCGTCCAAGTGTTAAGAGAGGCCGGAGCAAGTGCCATAAACCATGTCTTGGCAGCATCCTTCAACGTGTAAGCAAAGCACCTCATTCTCAACTGCTCTTCGGTTAGTTGCCCCAACGGAAAACCTTGCACGGTGCTATAGAACTCTCTCATGAAGGTAATTGGGTCTTCCGATGCCATCCCATGAAATGAAGGGAGCATGTTGAAATGGAGGTTCTTCAACTCATAACTCCTTGCTGCTTGTGGGAGTACAATGCATGATGGCGATGGTTCAATTACCGGACGTGCAAAATCACCCATCATTTGTGGTTCCGCCATTTTCACTTCTTCTTCAGAATCAGAAATCTCGGACTATTGAGAGTAAACCGAATCACTTTCCGAATCACTTGGTTCCGGGTGCTTCCTCTTGTTGATGCGATGAATGTTGTGGTCAATTGGTAACAAATCGGGTTGTAGTGACCTACGACCAAACATTCAAATCTGCAACACCAAGTTAAAACACTACAAAAAAAAATATATATACACAAAATACTATTCACAATAGCAAATAATTAAAACAACTTTAAATTTCACGTCCCGGCAACGGCGCCAAATTTTGACGAACGTCGAAACGTCAAAAAAAATAAATTTCCAACTCAACTATCTACAAGTGATTTGTAAATAGGGTAAGTCGGGTCGAACCACAGAGACACGAATTTAAAGTGTAAGAATTATTGCTATAACAAAAAGTTGGTAAAGTGAATGATTTGTTGATTTGTTTAAGACTAAGATGGTTGCAAAAATTACGTAAAAGAATGATTATAATCGAGTTTTATAATAAGGAGACAATTCCCGGAATTGGTTTCACAAGTTATGCTCAAGTTTCACAATTCATCAATCAAAGTATACTTGGGGTTTTTGTTCTTACAAAAATATGATTGGGACACTTTGGCGGGTGATTTGCAATCAAGTGTTCCCAATTAATCTATTCCCTTGGCCCGTTCATAGATTAATTCGGAACCCAATTAGAACTTAAGAACAATACAAGAAAAACCACAATTCTTATGAATCTTTTGGCGGAGATTCAATGAATTGTTACTATCAAGTTAAGTCTAATTTCAATTATGAATTTGGCGATTCACAATTGAAATTCCCAAGTAATTCAAGAACAATTATGTGATCAAGATAAGTATTCTAAAATTCAAGTAAAAGCAACTTGACAATCCCAAGTAATACAATGATAAAGATGAAAAATAAAACTTAAAACATAATTGTTACCTCCAATTCCAAGAACAAAGAAGGTTAGCTATCCATAGAAAATAAAGAACACCCAAGAAATTGTTTAGGAAAATTCTGCATGAAGAAGTTCTAAAGAAAATATAAAAACTCTCTACTTATAGGTCTTCTAAAAAAAAACTGAAAAAATAATAATAAAAATTAAATAAACCATGTTCTCCAAGAATTACTTTTGCAATTAATCCTTCATTAACAATCATAAACAGCCACCATTAAATAGCAATCATCATTTCCCATTAATGCCCAACCGCCTGGTACCATTCTGCAAAACGCCTCGTGGGCGGTCGCCCACTTCACCCCTGGGCGGTCGCCCAGTTTTCCAGAAACAATTGTCTTCACAACTCATGCTTGTGAGCGGTCGCCCACAAGTCCCTGCACGGTCGCCCAGTCCAACAGAAGGTTCAGAGCTTCGCATTTTTTCCTCCTGAGCGGCCGCCCACCTCAACCTGAGCGACCGCCCACAATGACGGACTGATAGGCCCATTTTCTTTCCTTTCTTTTGGCCCAGCTGCACTCCACTTCCAAGGCCCACTGCTTTGGCAAAAGCCTTGTGATGTTTTAACCTTTCCTTCTTCCTTTTTCACCCATTTGAATTCCGTCCGTCCCACAATTGCAATGTTCCATTTTCCACTTGATTTGTTCACCAATTGTTTCCAATTTCCAACTTTGAACCACTGAAACTAAAAACACTAAAAACTTCCATTAAACAAACAAAACTCAAGGATTAAGCAAATAATAAGTTCAAAAAGTAGTCAATGGATGAGTGTAAAACTCACTCATCAGTAGGCCCTGTGCCTATCACTCCTAGGCGGAGTTACTTCTCTACCTCGCCTGTCCCTGTGGGAGTGTGACCTAACTGATCTCGCAGGAGAACTGACCGGTCTGACTAGCAACCTTCACCCATTTCTATCTCAGTGGGATTGCGATCTCTCCGCTCTGATAGGGGACCTGCACCCATTTCTTTCATGATGGGAATTCGACCTCTCCGTTCTGGCAGGCGACCTACGCATGTTCCTTTCGGCTTCCCTCTGTCGCCTTAATTCCGACTCCGCTTCCTGCTTCCTATTTTGGTCGAGTTGATTCCTTAGATCGTCATTGGGAACATGTATGTGTGTACGAATGATTTGTTTAACCATCTGACGCTCGCCATTCTGCCTAGCACTCCCATTCGGTCTATCATTCTCACTAGGCTGCCTATGAGAGACTTGGGAGGGATCAACTCTATGTGATCTCCTATCATTCTGATCTGGAGAGTCTGGCATCTCCAGCAATTCTTGCAAAATTCTAGCTCATTCCAGTAGCATCTCCTTCATACTGGGGTGATTGGTTGAGGGACCTACTTGGTCGCCTGCAACAGTTTGACCTACCAGTAAGTGTTTTGGAGGTGGTGGCGCCTCAAGCTCGGCCATAAGCCTCTTCTCCCTTCTGTTATCTGGCAAGCCTCTGCCATCAGCCACACTGTTGAAACGAGTAGCCCTCCTAGGTGGATTGCCCTGCGGAGGAGGAGGAAGGTCAGTAGTCATGTTTCCAGTACCTGCCTCAATGTTTCTTACCGTCCTAATGAGCGTTGGGTCACTGGAAGATGATGCGGTCTGTCCGTCTTGAGCTATATTACTCTCTAATTAAAATTCGAGGTCAAAAAGCTTACGATTCTCGACAATGGAACCAAACTGATGCTGCAGGAATCGTGCCGTTATCAATCTCCTTTCAGTCGCAAGATTAATCACCTAGCTTTTGACCTGAAAACAGAACCCACGACTAGCCGGAATGGTCTCCGACGAAGACCCTCGGGTGTAAGAGTAAGTATGGTGATACGAGAGCTTGTAGGTTATAAAGAACAATGTATTCAGAATAACAAATAGCAATTACCTCTAAACCGTTGAAGATGTAAAGTATTTATAGGCCTTGATAAGAGGTTTAATTATAGCAGGATTGTATGAAATCCCTTTAAATCACGGATCAGATTTGTATAAGAGATCACGTCCATATATAACTCCTGATTTGTAGGGAGTCTGTTATGGAAAGAATTGCAGGCGTACTAAGACTCTGTAGGTCAACGTGCTCTTCGTACGTCCAGGTCGCCTGTTTGGCTCTAGGCAGACCTGACTGCATGATTGGGCCGAATAATACCCGAATAGGAGATGGATTGTATGTCGGACAAAGTTAGGTCGGGACCATTGAGGTCGGACAATAAGCTAGGTCGACTGATCATTGACGATGGGTCTTGGGCCGTATAATATTTGGGCCGACCCACTAATAATGTGGTGGCAATAATACTTGGATAACTGGGCTTTGATCGCTGGGCCTAGCCCATCACATTTATTCCGTTCATTATTATTATTATTATTATTATTATTATTATTATTATTATTATTATTATTATTATTATTATTATTATTATTATTATTATTATTATTATTATTATTATTATTATTATTATTATTATTATTATTATTATTATTAGTTGGATTGAGGATAAAATAATAATTTGGGTTTGAGTCCAATGAAATGAATTTGATGAAATTGAACATTCCTCCCATTTTTGGATGAAATGAAAAATTCCTTAATTTGATGAAATTGGACATTTCATCGAAATGGAAAATCTAAAAAAAATTAAATTAAATATGCCAAAGAAATTAATCAAACGAAATTGAGTATTTCATTCCCTCACGTTACCACGAACCAGTCGGGGCCTAAGAGGAAATCTAAAATGAGAAAATTACGTCCTAATCCCTCAATATAACCTAATCTACATCCTAAGACAATGAATTATCATATTTACCTCCTAATCCTACATCATAAAATAACTAACCATATAATCCTTCTATCAATTTATATAATGTTCAAATAAAATAATTACACCCCTCCCCACATCACACACACTTTCTCTCTCAAATTTTTCTTTCTTTACTCCGTCTCTCTCGTCACCCCACTTCCGGAGGCCGTCACCCCCAACACCCGAGACCCCCTCCGGCCAACCCTCTCCTCTGCAACCTCAGTCACCCGTTCCCTCCATCTCCGGCGAACTCTCCCCTCCCCACCTCCGGCCTCCTTTTCCCTTCCCACCTCCGGTCGTCACCTCTCCCATCTCCGACCAATACAAATTTATCTTTCACCCCTTCAAGTTCTTCGAATCGGGTCAGATTTGCGCCATAAATTCGCTTTTGCACACACTGATGGATAAAATTTCCACTGTAATAAAACCTTGCAAGCACAAGTTACCGAAGTAGCAATACAAGTAAGGGTCGAACCACAGAGACTTGCGTGTTCAACAAGTTGATTTAATTAGTGCAGAAAGTAACCAAAGGTTTTTTATTTGATTGATTAATTAAACTACTAAAGCAATAAACTAAATTATTGAAACTGAAGAAAACAAGCAACAATTAACAAGGATTTAACCAGATTAAAAGAATTCACGGATTGGATTTCATAGTTATCTCCTTTCTATGCTAGAATTTATAAAAATAACTATCTCGCTGTGAATGTGGTGCCCAAAATTTTTTTTGTTTTGGATTCACGCGAGTTTGAAGACATCCGAGTTATTTGAAAAACGGAGTCGCCACGCCATTTTGATTACCTCAAAACTTTGAAAAAAAGGTTTTTACTTGGGTTCGGAGGTTAAGTTACCCCTTGGGAAGAACGTTTGGCGTTCACCCAAAGTGCCTTGCCGGAGCAAGTCTCCCAAGATTTCATTAATCGTGCTTGCTTGCGTGCTTTCTTTGTGTGCATGTGTTTGAGAGTAAAAGGGGGAAATGTCCCAAGTTATCTTCCGGACGTACAAACCATTTGTTGGTTGTCGCTCGGGATTCCTTGGAATTTTATGTATTCGGGATTATGATCCCGTCCTCATCTTGTGACTTGTGATCATCGCATTTTAACCTCGGGACCCTCGGGACTTGCGTGATCGAGAGAATGACTCTCTTTGTGGTCAAAGATGAGGTTCTTTAGGAAGGAATGTCCTTAGCCCATCAATCCTACGCTTTAAGACGGTCGAGCTCGTATAGAGGCTTCATACTCATTCTTAAGCGATAATCGGAGATATAGGGTTCAAGGTTATCCTTTTCCTAAAGAAATCATGAACCTTTAATGGAAGGAACGATGCAAAGATGAGAACTTTTACACCGGTCCGTTCCAAGGTTGGGGAAAGGGGGAATGCATGATGAATGACTCTTTAATGAAAAGATGACATTTTTATGTTTGCAAATGATGCTTTTTGATTTAAAGAAAGGATCTTTATTGCAAATGATGCATAAAGATAGGATTTTTATGCAAATGATGCATTGAAAAAGGGGTTTTGATGCAAAGGATGCATTTTTATTGAAAAAGATTTGATCTTTATATGCAAATGATGCATAAAAATGACATTTTTATTTGAAAATGGGGGTTTTAGGTGCAAAGGATGCACCTTTATGAAAAAGACTACATTTTTATGACAAATGAGGTCTTAATGCATGCAAAAGGGAAAGGGGGTGATAAAGATGTGATCTTTATGAATAAATGCCAAGTCCCAAGCAAGATATATGAATGCAATGAGCAAGTATATCAATTAAAATGCAAGGTTAGGGCGTGCGAGGTTACCAATCGTTTCCTTCGCTTCTTCGGACGGAGCTAGGAGGAGAGGTTCGTCTTGGGTCTTCAAGGAGGAGGGAGATGGCTTCTTGAGCTTCTTCTTCGCCTTCTTGAGCCTTCAAGGGTGTTCTTCACGTCTGATTGTGTTTGTGAGTGTATTGTATCTCTATTGTGTGTCTTGTTGTTGTTAAATGGGTAGAGGAGGGCTCTATTTATAGGCAGTCTGGATAAGGCTAATGAAGCCGTGCGGTCAGAGGCAGCGAGCTAATGCAGCCGTGCGGGCTTATCCATTGTGACTCAGCATTCTAGAACCATGCAAGGTGGCATTATTCTAGAACCTTCCCTCCTAATTAAGAAAAACGTGTTTCTTAATTAGGAAGGATTCCCTTCAGCCTTTATTTAATTAAAAACAGTTCCGGAATGTTTCCTAACACTAGGAAGGTCTGGGAATTACCGAAAACTTACCGAAATTGCCGGAAATTTAACCTAAGGCATGAGCGCATTTGGGTACTTACAGTAAGCCCTCGGCAACGTCACTTGCAAGGCGAGTGGGGTTGTCGATAGAAAAGGATCCGATCTGGCGAATGCCGAGACGGATTGGGTGACCAAGACGGTCGAGTGGCTGAACCTTTTGGAAGGCTACCTACGTATCCCGGAGGAATCAAGCCAGGCCGTAGTTCGGAATTAGGATCCGCTGGGGAAGGAAGAAGAGAAACTGGTCTCTTGCCGGGGAAAAAGAAGAGAAAATGACCTAGGAGGTCAAGCAATTGATCCTACTGGGGATATGCTAGGAGTGACCCAGGTGGTCGGATATCTGAACTTCTATGAGGGGGCGCTTTATCACTGAGGAGTGACAAAGAAACAGGGTGACCAAAGTGGTCGAATGGCTGGACCTTTTATAAAAGGCTACCTACGTATCCCGGAGGAATCAAGCCTTGATCGTAGTTCAAGCATCACTAGATAGTTAGGAACGATGTCTAGGATCCTTGAGATTTTGACAATTCGGAGGCTGTCACCTGAAGAAGCTAGAGCTTATGGCGCTATCTCTTTATGACGGAGATAGAGGTAACTTAAGTTGGGAAACTTGAGCGTACGTCACTATTCGCGGATAGAGGTAGCACAAGTTGAAATGACTTGGGCATACGTCACTATTCGCGGATAGAGGTAGCACAAGTTGGAATGACTTGGGCATACGTCACTATTCGCGGATAGAGGTAGCACAAGTTGGAATGACTTGGGCATACGTCACTATTCGCGGATAGAGGTAGCACAAGTTGGAATGACTTGGGCATACGTCACTATTCGCGGATAGAGGTAGCACAAGTTGGAATGACTTGGGCATACGTCACTATTCGCGGATAGAGGTAGCACAAGTTGGAATGACTTGGGCATACGTCACTATTCGCGGATAGAGGTAGCACAAGTTGGAATGACTTGGGCATACGTCACTATTCGCTGATAGAGGTAGCACAAGTTGGAATGACTTGGGCATACGTCACTATTCGCGGATAGAGGTAGCACAAGTTGGAATGACTTGGGCATACGTCACTATTCGCGGATAGAGGTAGCACAAGTTTAGAGTTCTGACAATTCGGAGGTTGTCACCTAGCGTTATCCCGTTATAACGGAATTAACGGAGGCGACTGGGAATAAAGCTTGATTGCTAAAGAGATAAGGGATATTTTCTGAAAAGATGTTATCTTGGTTAAAAGATAACGGAAATTGCATGCCCAAGTGGAAGGTCCAGGGGCAGGATTGTAATTTCTGCTCAGAGCGAATGAAGCCGCCCGGCATGAGATGGAGAAAAAGGAGTCGTACGGCTAGAGACCTGTTTTTTCCAGATTATTTAAAACAGGTTTGAACGGGCATTGGGCATCATTGCCGCCCAAGAACTGCCGAGGAAGAGAGAGAGAAAAGAGAGAATTTCTTCAAAATTCTTCAATTCCCTTTGCTTCTATCGATTGGAATGGATCCGGAGGGCAATCCCATACCGAGGCAAGCAAGAAGGAACATCTCCGCGGCTGCGAGAAGGAGGAGAAAGGAGCTCGTTCGGACGGAGAGGAAGTATGACTTCCTTACGCCTCCATCGGAGCTTTACCCGGGAAGAAGGGAGCATAAATCAACGAACCCGCGATCGGTTGGGGTAAGCATTCTCATTTTGCTCAAATCCGATGATTTTGCTTGATTTTTGAATGATTTAGGGCTTGACCCGAATTTTAGGATTTTTGAATGATTTTTTGAATGATTTTGAGATGCATGAACAACCTATGAGGCTAAGAATGTGCATGTGCAATTTATTTGACAAAAATTATGAGAATGACTCACTTTTTTCTCGCAAAATGAAGTAAGAATGAGAATTTTTCAAAATATGAGACGGAGTTCTTGCCTTGTGCTAGAACTAGGTCAAAATTCTGATTTTCAATGAGAAAACATGATTTTGGAAGATGAAAATGATTCATGCATGCCATTTCTGAAAGAATAATGCTTATGTGCAAAAATTTGTGAAAATTGTGATTTTGTGCCTTAGGAAAGCAACGGGACTTGATATGACGCGTTTCAAATGATGAAAGACGCTTTTTTTTTTTTGATGCAAATAATGCTAGAAAAACTTTTGTGAATGATTTTCTTTTGAAAACATGTGCACTCTCTTTTTTTGTGAATATATGCATGCTTTTGAAAATGATGAAGGACTGACACTTCTTTTTTTTTCTTCGTGCTTGTCTACAGGAGAACAAGTCTAGAGGACCATCGGAGATAGCGGTTAAGCTTTGGTAGAGGATGCCGGATTTTGAGAAGAATGGGGTCAACCCCAAGAATTTGGTGAGGGCTACCGGTCTGGATTCGTTCGTAGAGGCCATCGGCAGGGGTGTTCACATCACCTCTAAGAGCAAGGGCTTGATCCAGGCCCTTTCTGAGTTCTGGTGGGATAGTACTCATAGCTTTCACCTGGGCTGGGGAGAGCTGACAGTGACTCCTGCCGATTTCACAGCTATTACTGGCCTACAGTTCACCGGGAGGCCCGTGACTTGGAGAGACCACATTGGCGCCCGAGGAGTTCCAGGCTTTGGTAGGGTTTGAGCTGATTCCCAAGGGGCTGGGGATGGAGACGCGGAACGTCGAGGTAGCAATTCAGACTTGCATGCAGAACTTTGCTGCTAATGATGTGATCGCCCAGCGGCTCGGCTAGAGCATTCATATGGTTGATGCTATCAGTCACTATCTTTGCTAATTCTGGGACGGCCATGACTTGCCTCCTCGACTCTTTGGAGGATGTGGATGGGATAGGGACGTTCTCTTTGTGCGATGCCGGATTGGCGGAGTTGTACTTCTCGTTGGACATGTACAATGAACAAAGCCGCTTCCATGGATCAAGCTTCTCATTTGCCCTTGAGGTAGTCTCCTTTCTTTTTTTTTTTCTTTTTTTCCCGTCTCGAGACTTTTATAAGAGAGAGAATGACCTTTTGATGTTTTGAACATGCAGGCCTGGTTTTGCGAGGTGATCGGGTTCTTCCCTTGGAACCAGCAGAGTGATGTCACCATCTTCCCGGCTATGGTTCGCTGGAGGGGAGATGCGAGAGACAAATTCACGGAAGACCCGGATTACCTTCGATTACAAAATGGTGAGGCCAGCCATCAACAAGGATGGGCACGACGGAGTGGACTTCTACCCTTGGGGCGGTATCCTGAGATTTTGCTGGGAGATGCCATTGATGTGACAAGGCAGAGGAGGTGGCTCACCTGGCCGACATGTGATGTCATTTACTTGGGGACCGCTCTCGAGGCAAAGCATGGCCATGTCCCTCCATCGACGCCATTACTCCTACACGATCCTCCAAAGACGGATGCTGCCGCAGCCCTGTGGATTGGCCAGAGGATGAGATTGCCAGGTACCAGTAAGCGTGGCCTGCAGAGGAGTACTTTGACATGGACACCCCTACGCTGTGTTTGTGGAGCAACGCTGAGGACGCCACAAAAGCTAGTGAAGATAGCGGTCACTCAGGGATATGGGGAGGATGAGCCATCGACTCCGCCGATCCCTCCCCGCGCATCTGTCCCATGTGGTCCATGGAGTGCCGAGGAGGATGAGGATACCTGTCCCCGATGCTAGGGAGCCCAGCACACCTTGCCGGCTGATAGCACTGTAAGTATACTCTTAGGGTCTTATTCCCTTTTTAGCTTTCAGATTTTCTGCTTTTGCAATTTTTTGAGATTTTCTGAGATTTTTCTCTTCTTTTTCTCAGGTTCCAGCTCGCACTTACGATAGGCCGGTCGAGGCAGTAATAGGGGCCGGAAGGACATGTGCCGGTCTCTTCGAGGAAGCCGGCTGCGCTTCAAGGCGGCAGCGGATGCACTGGAGCCTGGGCGCAAGAGACGGCACGTCGGGGGCACAGCGTCTCACCTCATCGGCCTCGGAGTACTCTTCCAGTGCCATGCCTCGGGGCGGGGACCCAACGCCGACATTCTGGAGCAGCTGGCCGAGTACGGCACGATAATGTCCATTTGTCTGACGTGAGCGACCAGGAGGACTTGATGAGGGAGGCTAGCATCTATGAGTTGAGCAGCGATGAGGAGGAAGAAGAATCGGAGGCCTAGGAGGTCTCTAGAATAGATTTGGAACGAAAACAAACAATGAACAATTTTTATGCACACTTCGTTTATTTTTTGCTTTATTTGGGCGCCGATGGGGCGAAAACATTGTATTTACATTTTATTTACTTTTCTAATTTATGCTTTCTCAATTTGCATATTATCTGAGCCTTGGGGCAACTTTTTTGGTTGGAATTGGGGCTGAAACTGGGCCAAAATGATTTATAACGGTATATAAATGCTTGAATGGCTTCTGGATATGTTTTTGTACAGGTTTTGGTTGAAAAAGTGGGGTGAAAACTCCCTTGGGCAGCAACTTTGGTTGCTGCAGAATTTTTTCTGCAGAGGGCTAATGTAGCCGTGCGGCATGGCCTTGAGGGAAAATGAAGCCGTGCGGCTAACAGTTCTGTCTGAGCTGGTTATTTTCTGAATAAAAGCAAGGCTTGGCCATTTCATTTCATTTTCACTCTAGACTTGTCCCAATTGTTCCCAGAGCATATTTTGGACCTAAAAGCACCATCTTTGAACACTTTGCGATGGAGAAGCCCGTCAGATTGCAAAGGGGGAAGCGAGACCATTTTCTATCCGGTCTTCAATCTTGGGCGAGACATAACTTCCAAAATCACAAGGGACTGCTTGATTCTTCCTTCAAGATCAAGTCTTTATGGCATTTGAGGGATCTCTTGCCCGATTGGGACCGTTGAGAGCCGCAGCAAAGTTCGGGACGTCCGGAGACATGTTTACCGCTTCTCTTACAACGAAATTGTCCCAACGCACGAAGACTTCAGAGCCTTGATTGGGAGTCCCGAGACGGAGGCTATATCTATTCCGCTGATCAGAGACGTGCCGGTGACGGTAAAGCTTGCATCTTTTCTGCAGATTCCTGTGGGAGAGGCTGAGAGGATGATGGTAGCCCCGGATAGGATTGACCTTTCTGATATCCCGGGTAGGTTTGGGTCTCCAGATATGGCCGCGACCACGGTGGCTATGGATGCTTTCATTCTCTCGCGTATTCTCTCGTTTTGTTCACCGCTAAGTCCGTGGGGATCTGTCATAGTGGCCTCTTGGACATGGTCGAGACTGCAGGGTCGGGAAGGATATTGTCCCGCCGGTTTTGGGAGAGACATTTCATGGGATCGACAGGATAGCTCGGGGAGACCGTTTCATGAGGTCCGGGAGTCCGGCTATGTTGACTCTGGCTGCAGGAGAGGCTCGGGGCTTTGCACGGGGCTTTGCCGACTCAGTGCCCTTAGGTGATTTCTCGGAGAGGTGCGCCTAGGCAGGAACAGGGTAGCCGAGCCGATGATGGCTAGGCTATCCACTTCGGACATCCGTTGGTGGATACCACACTGGAGGTTGCAGACCAGGAGGATATTTCAGGAGTCTTATGTCAGTGAGGGTTCCGGGATTCTCGCCGGTCATCCTTCTACATACCCTGCTTAGTATCCAGGCAGTTTGGGGCTTTACAGGAGCCTTTGAGTGATTGGGAGGACATCCGGACCATGGAGGTGGTGTCATTGGACATGAGAGATCCAGCCAGCTTCTCTTTCTTCTCGAGGGCTTGGACATATACTGCTTTCCCACCCAGGGCTATCTTCAGGAGCAGGAAGAGCACCATCTTGACCACTGTCTACTTGGACTGGTACGAGAGGGAGATGGGAGCGACTCAGGTTATCTTGGAGGATAGACGTCGAGCTTTATTGGGAGCTGACTGCGACTCGAGTAGGACTCTGAGGGAGACTGAGGCTAAGGCGAGTTGCCATAACCAGTCAGGTGATTTGGTCAGAGATATGGAGGCTCGGTACAAGAGGTTGTCCGAGGTCGCTCCTTTGACTGAGGCTCAGAGGGAGGAGGTGCGGACTCGTGCTCGGATAGAGAGAGCACTCATTGACACGGGGTTGGTAGAGGCTCCAGTGAGGATACCAGAGGTCGGGATGAGGGATACCGACATCATAGACAAAAAGAGGAAGAAGACTCGACGGGGCCGAGGAAAAGGGAAGAAGACCAAAGAAGACTCAGCGAATGACGACTGACAGATCTTTTCTTAGGATTCCCTTATTGCCATTTGCAAACACATTAGTTTATTTAGGCATTTTATTGTATTTTAGATCTTTTTAGCAGGTTAGCAGAGTCAAGAGGTAGACCGTGCTTGAACTCATCAAGAAGTTTTTAACTTGTAATGAACAAGAAATATTATTTTAGAAATTAGTCAAGACACATTTCATGGAAATTCAAATGTCTTTTTTTTTTTATTGATCAGGACATATTTCATGGAAACTTAATCGTCCTTTTATTGTTTAGACCGAACCATATATGGCTGCCTACGTTCCCCTTTTACAAGAAAGGCTAAGGGGCTCAGGTCTACGTAGTTCATTCTGGTGAACCAATTTTTTTTATGTGCAGCCCTGTTTTTTGCCTAGACCGCCCTTTTTTAGGGTTTTCAGCCTAGCTGGGCATTACTCTTTTTGCACTAAGATTTTTTTCTCTTTTTCTTTTTTTTTTTATATGTGCAACCCTGTCTTTTGCCTAGACCGCCCTTTTTGAGGTTTTCAGCCTAGCTGGGTATTACTCTTTTTGCACTAAGATTTTTTTCTCTTTTTCTTTTTTTTTTTTTATTAGACATAGTATCTTCGGAGTTTATCACCGTTGACTGGGTGGACAAAGGGATTGCCATCCAAGTCTGCAAGCTTCATGGCTCCTCCCGATAATATCTTCTGCACCACATAAGGGCCGATCCAGACGGGTTCCCATTTTCCCAGGGGGTTGTCTCTGGTAGGGGGCTTTACTTTCAGCACTAAGTCACCTTCTTTGATGTCTCTGGCCTTGACCTTTTTATCAAACGCTTTGGCCATTCGCCTCTGGTAGGCTCGGGTGTGTTCCATGGATTTTAGCCTTCTCTCGTCAAGCAGGGCTAATTCATCATGCCGGCTGCGCAACCATTCCACTTCATTGACACTGTTTTCCAGGAGGACCCTTAATGACGGGATTTCCAACTCCACTGGTAACACTGCTTCCATCCCGTAAGTTAGGGCAAAAGGAGTTTCTCCTGTGGCTGTTCTGACAGACGTTCTGTAGCCCCAGAGTGCTAGATGCAGCTTTTCGGGCCAATCACGACCACGGGTGGCCATTTTCCGGATGATCCGCTCGAGTGTCTTATTAGCAGCTTCCACAGCTCCATTGGTCTGAGGTCTGTACGGGGACGACTTGTGGCGAGTAACTCGACTTTGACGAGCGGTCTATCGCGGTCCTCCTTCGAAGTGTGACCCATTATCAGAAATGATCTCGTTGGGCACCCCATATACGCACATTATGTTTTCTTTGATGAACTGGGCCACTTTTCTGGAAGTGAGGACCTTGTAGGACTTGGCCTCTACCCACTTGGTGAAGTAGTCGATGGCTACCAACACGAACTCATGCCCATTGCTTCCCGCCGGCTATTTTCCCTATCACGTCAATGCCCCAAGTTGCAAACGGCCAAGGAGTCGTCATGCAAGACAGGTCATGAGGTGGGAGATGGTTGAGGTTGGCAAACCGCCGGCACTTGTCGCAGGTTCGGACGTGCTGAACGCAGTCTGCTTTCCATGGAGATCCAGAGTAACCCATTCTGAGGATCACTTGCATCGGGGCTCGGCATTCATGTGAGGACCGCAAGGACCATTGTGGACTTCGGTCATCAACTCTCTGGCTCTTTCTTGAGTGACACATAAGAGGAGTGGTCCTTGATAGCGTTTCTTGTACAGGTTGCCTCCTAGAATGACATAATGGGAAGCCAACCTTTTCAGTGGCTCGCAAGCTTTTGGCTCGACACCTTCTTTTGGTCTACCTTCTTCTGCCTCTTAAAGCCGACTCTCCGTCCTTTGAGGAATTGGTAAAATGATTGTACCAAGGTTCCTTTATGGGCTCGGATCCCAGGTCCACTTCATAACAGAAGGCCGGGGCTTCTCTTCTACCCACTCAAGGGCTTTATGGCTTTTCCCTCGGATCTCTACCAATGAGGCTAGAGTAGCTAGGGCATCTGCGAATCTGTTCTTTTCCCTCGGCAAGTAGTGGAAAGTCACTTCTCTGAACTGTCCAGTCAACTCCTCCATATGGGCATGATATCGTTGTAGATTAGGGTCCACAGCCTTCCACTTGTTGGAGACTTGGTTGATGATCAGGGCCGAGACTCCGTAAACTTCGAGCTCCTTGACATTTCTTTCTAAGGCAGCCTCCAAACCAAAGAATGCAAAGGCTTCATACTCGGCGACATTGTTCGTGGCAGGAAAGTTCAACTTGAGGGCTATGGGGGTATGCTCATCTTTCGGATCGACCAATAGCATTCCTACACCATTTCCTCTTTTGTTAGCGGCTCCGTCAAAGAACAATTGCCATCTATTTTCAGGCTCAACTGCAAAGATCCCTTCATCTCGGAAATTGGGGTTCAGTGCCCTCTGTCTTCATTATCGGGAAATTCGCTAGGTGATCCGACAATGCTTGACCCTTGATGGCCTTTCTGGTCACATAGTTGATGTCGTATTCTTCCAAAAAGAAGGACCACTTCGCTAAACGCATCGAGAGGGAAGGCTTGTCAAAGATGTACTTGATGGGTCCATTTTCGAGACCAAATTCACAGGTGGGCTTGCATATAATGCTTCAATTTGCCGACTACCCAGCACCCGCCCCGCACAGGTCTTTTCACACGCTGAGTAATTGAGCTCGCTCCCCGTAGCTTCCTACCGACAAAGTAAATGGCGTTTTCCACCCGAGAGTCTTTCTTTTCTTGAGCAAGCATAGCCCCAACTGCCGTGTACGGATGATGAGATAGAAGAGAGAAGAGGCTTTCGTCTATGTGGGGGCATAGTACCGGGGGATGTACTAAGTATGCCTTGATCTGGTCCAAGGCATCTTGGCATTCTTCGGTCCATTCTGTGTCCACATTCTTCTTCATGAGCTTGAAGACGGGCTCGCACATAGTGGTCAACCGATTGACGAAACGGCCGATGTACCGCAATTTACCCATGAAGCTCTTGACTTCGTCCGGGTTTGAGGTGGCCTCATATCCATGATGGCTTTGATCTTTCGGGGTCAACTTCTATACCTCGCTCCGTGACCATGTACCCAAGCACTTTTCCCTTGTCACTCCGAAGGTGCATTTGGCAGGTTTAGTCTCATGGAATGCCGTCTCAACCTCTCAAAGAATTTTCGTAGGTCAACAAAGTGCTGCCCACCTTCTCCTTTGGAGTGGATTATCATGTCATCTACGTAGACCTCAATATCCTTGTGGATCATGTCATGAAAAAGCGCGGTCGCGCCCTTTGGTAAGTAGCCCCGGCATTCTTGAGCCCGAATGGCATTACTGTATAACAAGAGGTTCCCCACGGTGTGGTGAAGGCCGTCTTTTCTTGGTCTTCCTCGGCCATCTTGATCTGGTTGTAGCTCGCAAAACCATCAACGAAGGATTTGACTTCGTAGTTGGCAGTGGAAGTCCACCAGGATGTCTATGTTTGGCGAGGGTAGTCGTCTTTGGGGCCGGCCTTGTTCAGATCTCGGAAATCCACACAGCCGCACCTTCCCATTGGCCTTGGTTACGGCCACGATGTTGGACAACCATGTCGGGTATTCAATAACTCGATGAACCCTACCCGCAAAGCAGCCTTCTCAATTTCTTCTTTGACCGTAGAGACCATTCCGGCTTAATCTTTCTCAGTTTTGCTTTATCTTGGCTTAGCATCGTGCTAGAGGAATTCTGTGCTCTACTATCGAACTGCCTAGCCCCTGCATATCTTTGTATGACCATGCAAACACGTCGACGTATTCTCTGAGCAGCTCAATCAATCTGTCCCTTTCAACCCCTGAAGAAGCTTCCAATCTGTGTCTCTTTAGGTTCCTCAATAGTACCCAAGTTCACACTTATCAAAACCTCCTCGGCGGCTTGGGCCCGGTTTTCCTCTTTTCGAAACCTGCTTAAAGATTTCTTTAATGTATTGTTCGTTTAGTGTGTTTGCATCTTGTTCAAATGATTCATTATTAACCGTTGTTAAGTTTTGAGTTAATTTATCATTTGTTAAGTTGGCAATAAGAGGATAATCGTAAAGATTTGTCATTTCATTCAAGATAAGGGGAAAGATGACATCGATTACATTTTCATAATCCTCGGGCGTGAGGCCTTCTGGATGACTCTGAGGCCTGGAATTCAAAGATTCCTGACTCGACTGAATAGACAACAGGGTGTTTGACACGACCGGGTTGAGGAGGACGGGGTACCAATCCAAGCTCCGTGATCATTTGCTGTCGACTGGCTATCGGTCCTGAGAATGTCTCCCAATTCTTCAATGGCATTTCTGTCTTAGTTACCAAAGTGCGAGGATCAAAATGACTTTCACCATCGTCTCCAATAACGGCAACTATCTCATCATCTGAACTGAAGTCGATCAAGTCTGGGATTTGTGCTTCTTCGTCAAACAACTCTTGCAAACCCCACTGACTGTCTTCACTGCCGGCAGCTTCTATCTGGCTGATCTTTGGAAGAGCTAACTCAAAGGCGGAGAAGTCCATTGTCCCGGATGCTGACCTTTTGACACTGGCCGGATTTCCTTTGAAGACGTACTCATTCTGAACGGTAGTGGTAGCCCAGGGATATCTGGCAAATCAAGGAACATTCTTCGAACGGGATTGGCTGGCTTTCCCCTAACTTTCTCAAGGTTCTCTAGAAGGGTTTTCTGCAAGGAGATCTGGCGATCACTTTCATCATATTGTGTCCCTCCTTTTATAAAGTAATGGGTCAGAGACAGACTGTAAGGATGGAGCTGGATCCCTTCACCTTTCTTGCCTTTAGCTTTTCCGGCATCCCGAGAGTTTGGTTTGTACCCCAAGCCATATCTGGTAGTCTGCTCCTTCACATCAATGATGGTGTTACGACCTTGAAGTCTTCTACCCAATCCAAGTCCCGGAAGATAGCTCATTTTTCGCATCATTCTCATGGCAGGAGGGATTTTATCGGAAGTAGTGGTGAGGTCAGTGCAACACACTTGTGCCTTGGAAGAAGCTACGGAGAATCCGGTCAATGCTAACCCTTCATCATCATGCTTGATTTCCAATATCGGGATGTCCCCGGTGCTGGTTCCTTCTACTGTGACACTGTCCCCATAAATGGTGGTGATAGTTCCATCACTCGACTGAAATTTGACGCACTGATGTAAAGTAGAGGCTACCCCGTTTATCTGGTGGATCCAAGGCCGTCCCAGCAAGGCAGTAAATGAAATTGGAATGTCAATAACTTGAAAATCAACATCCATGACCTTTTTTCCGAACCACATCTTGAGAGTGGCGATCCCCAAAACTGATCGTGCAAAGGGAGTCATAGGCCTTAATAGTCTGACTAGAAGGCTTTAAGTCCGTTGGCTTCAGATCCAATAAATCCATCATCTTAGCTGGCAAGACATTCATTGCAGACCCCCCGTCAACTAGTACTCGTGGCAATCGACGCTCTTCTAACTGGACTGTGATGTAAAGAGGTTCGTTGTGACTAGCCCCATACTTTGGCAGGTCCAATTCAGTGAAGGTAATGATGTTTCCATAGTGGATATTTCCAATCATTTGGACGACCTCATCAGGGGTGACATCTATGGGCACCATGGTCTTGGCCAAACTTTCTTCTAGCTTCAACTTATGAGGGTATGAAGAGGTCAACAGGGACCATAAGGAGATATTGGCTTGGGTACACTTCAACTGAGTCAACACCGGATCCTCCTTGTCGAGTCCGGTTTTTCTGCTTCCGGCTTATAAGGTCTTTATCTGTCTTTGGTTCCGAGACGGCATTCCTTTTGTCACCCTTAGGCTGCTCAATACTCATCTGTCCAGACCGAGTCATCACATAGACATTGGATTTTCCTTGGTCATCATTCCTACTGGAGGATTCTGTCAATTCTTTCAAAGTCAGAGGCGGATTCTTACTGGCGTATGGCCAATTCTGCTGATTGATCTGATTGACGGCGCTGTCGGAAGCATAGGCGGCTTCCCGAATCTGGTCCCAGGTTACCGGCTTTTTGACCTTTTCACATTCTCCGTTTAAAGCTTTCACAGTCTCATTTAAACTTTTCAAAGTCAGCATGCAACAAGAATTATCACTTCCGGAGTTTGGAGATTGGCAAATGGCTTTCTCATCCGATCCTAGCAACTTTTTTAACAGAGTAGGATCACATTCCTCATCACTGTCAAGCATGTCTTTTCTTTCCCTAGGGGTCAACCTTTTGACGGCATCTTGGACGTTGGCTAAACACTTTCTGAAATGGGAAATTCCATCATCAATAAGGATTTATGCGGGGTCAAACCTCATGGAGGGTTCCTTTTCCTTACCGTCAGAGATATTTTCCGGGCTTTCTGGCTTCTGGGCTAACCATTCCTCTATTGTCCCTTCCGGCACTTCGACTGTGTCTTCATCAGTGTCACTACAGTAGCTCTCGTGGGAACTTTCGTCTTGGCTCTTATGACCAATGAGGGCAAAAGCAGGTCGGGATACTTGACGCCATATGAGGGGTATCTCAGACTCTTCCTCGGGCTTAGGGATTACCAGGAAGACATCATTATCATCGTAGGACATAAAGGGGACTGGGGTCGCCTCTAAACTCAGGACTCTTTCCAAGGCATCCATACATTCTTCTTCAGACCAAGTTTCAGGAGTGACTACTAACACTGTGATAGAGTCTACCCTTCCTGATGAGAGTTTGGCTTCGGCGACGCTTACATGTTCTAGATCGGTGGGAGGAGCCCACTTCCCTCTTTTGGCTAAAGCTTCGATCAAGTTTCTCCATTCACCTACCAAGTCCTTGTACGGAGTATTGAACTCTAGGATATAGGACTCATACACTACCTCATCCTTCTCCGAGCCTTTGCATAGGCTGCAGACACACTTTGAAGTGATTTCATCCCCTATTCCAGGTCCGTGGTTTTCTACCTCATCTTGCCCTTCGGGTTTCACTTCCGTTGGCTCCAAGTCCATTCCTTCTACTGAACTGTCATCATCACTGTAAATCCACCCATTCCTATTCTCATTCCCGACCGACTCTTCGCTGTAGCTATCTGAGAGGTAGGCAAATTCACAGGCGTTGACAAAATTGGAAAGGTCAAACTGGCACTGGGATTCCAAGGTAGGGAAATTTGGCTCAGCCGAAAGGAGGAAAAGGGTCCCATGGGGGATTTAGAGGAAGCGAGGGTGTCGGGACCCTAACAGCTTGAGGTATTAGATAAGACCGAAAGGGACAGTCTTTGGTAATGGGTTATATGAAGACGGGGGAGGGCATTGGTTATAGGCTAGCTCTTCTTCCTTAGTCATCTCGGTTACCCAAACCATCACCGTTCTCTGTCAAATCGGCCATTCGACTCTCGAAACTAAGGAAACCGAGGATTCTGCGCGGCTCCGAGGATTCTGCGCTAACAAGTCGCTGACCCGGTGTTCTCACCCACTTCTTTCTCGCCGCGGGAAAGGGATAGGAAAGGTTTAGACTCGGGGTAGGTGTTTAGGCTGAAGGCTCAGGCAATATGCAAATTAGAATCTTCAAGTTTACTTAAAACAGTGTCTTTTATTAATATCTATTTGGTTGGAAAAGGGGTTCTGCCCTTCTTTTTTCACAACTACTCTAGATCCTGGATCAGTGGGTTCCGTCACTACGTCTATAAGCCCCTCGTATTCCACCTGTATTTCGACCTCCCAGGGTGGACAGCCCCGGGCGAGGGTCCTATAGGGCACGCGGATCCCACCGACCGAGAGTAAAGAACGCTCCTATCGGGTCTAGCGGGTCATAGGACCTTTCAACGCACGAGCGATGCGGATTATAGTCAAGGCAATACCGTGAAAGTCTCGTCTCTCTGCCTCGACGGATCTTTGACAGAGTTTCGCTTGAGCGAATGACGGTTTTTGACTTTCGGTAATGTCCGAGAATATAATAGGCATGGGTCGGGCGGCAAAAGCCGGATGACACAGTGTCACATTGAACTTCGTTGCATACGCAGTGTGCGAGTCGGAATCGAAGTCAATGCTGGTCAAGATCTTGCCAATTTTTCCTTGTCGGAATTTTGGCAGAGCTTCGCTTGAGCGAAAGATCTTTTATTTTGGCAAAGACTTGGTCTTGACTTTTACGCATTTCGTGCGGGTCAAGGTCAATAGTCAATGTCGGAGTCAAGATCCCACCGATTTTTTTTTCCTTGTCGGAATTTCGGCAGAATTTCGCTTGAGCGAAAATCTTGGCTTCCGTTATGAGCTAAGGCTTGACCTTTACGTGGGTATGCAACTGGGCTATATGACACGGACTAGACCAAAAACCAACCAAAAGTCACGGATTTTTGAAACGTGTGACACGGACTGTGCATTGGTCGACAGCCCATTTGCCATGGGGAGGTTGGGATGATTCCGTGCGCGCCCGAGAGCATCGTAAGGCTGTCCGTGACTGCAGCTGGAACCACCCTCGGGTTTGAAGGACGTGCGTGCAAAAGTGTACAGGATATATCAGGTGCGCGTAGTGTGCGGTCTCCTAAAATTGTTCCTTTTTGAGTTAAAACAGAGATTTTCATAAATGTGTTTTAAAGGAATGATTTTCGGGACGGGGAAAATGCAACACATAAGCACGTAAATTTTCTGGGAGCCCCAGTCAGTCATGGAGCTGAGTAGCCCCAAGCTGCTAGGACTGCCAGATTAACCATGATTTTTCCTGGTGGAATTGCCACTGAGGTCGTATGGTCAGAATCCTATGAGGATTAGCCGTACGACTGCATGGATCAATTTTCCAGGTTCCACTCCTTTTGCTATTTTTTTTTTTTTCGGGTTGTTTCCCGTTCAAAGTATGCACAGATTCCAAGATGCAAATGATGCAATGCATGGTAAAGAAAGCAAGCACGATTAATGAAATCGGCGATGGGAGTCTAACCCGCTCAAAGGGAAAAGCTTTTTGTATTTTTTTTCAAAAATTTTTTTTTTTTTTGAAAAGGGGATACTGGTACGTGGGATTGTTAAACCACCTTATTATCCCAAGCCCCGGGTTAGGGAGCGATACAGGAAGGGTAAGTGGGGTCCACCTATATACCAAGTATCGACTTTTGTTTTGAAAATAAAGCTTTTCTCCTTTGGGATGATCCCAATAGTCGCCAAACTGTGAATGTGTGCCCAAAATTTTTGTTTATTGGAATTCACGCGAGTTTGAAGACATCCGGTTTAATTTGAAAAACGGAGTCGCCACGCCATTTTGATTACCTCAAAACTTTGAAAAAAAGGTTTTATGGGTTCGGAGGTTAAGTTACCCCTTGGGAAGAACGTTTGGCGTTCACCCAAAGTGCCTTGCCGAGCAAGTCTCCCTAGATTTCATTAATCGTGTTTGCTTGCGTGCTTTCTTTGTGTGCATGTGTTTGAAAATAAAAGGGGGAATGTCCCAAGTTATCTTCCTGGACGTACAAACCATTTGTTGGTTGTCGCTCGGGATTCCTTGGAATTTATGTATTTGGGATTATGATCCCGTCCTCATCTTATGACTTATGATCATCGCATTTTTAAGCCTCGGGACCCTTGGGCCTTGCGAGATCGAGAGAATGACTCTCTTTGTGGTCAAAGATGAGGTTCTTTAGGAAGGAATGTCCTTAGCCCATCAATCCTACGCTTTAAGATGGTCGAGCTCGTATAGAGGCTTCATACTCATTCTTAAGCGATAATCGGAGATATAGGGTTCAAGGTTATCATTTTCCTAAAGAAATCATGAACCTTTAATGGAAGGAACGATGCAAAGATGAGAACTTTTACACCGGTCCGTTCCAAGGTTGGGGAAAGGGGAAATGCATGATAAAAAAATGACTCTTTAATGAAAAGATGACATTTTTAGGTTGCAAATGATGCTTTTTGATTTAAAGAAATGATCTTTATGCAAATGATGCATAAAGATTCGATTTTTATGCAAATGATGCATTGAAAAAGGGGTTTTGATGCAAAGGATGCGTTTTCATTGAAAAAGATTTGATCTTTATATGCAAATGATGCATAAAGATGACATTTTTATTGGAAAATAGGGATTTTAGGTGAAAAGGATGCACCTTTATGAAAAAGACTACATTTTTATGACAAATGAGGTCTTAATGCATGCAAAGGGGAAAGGGGGTGATAAAGATATGATCTTTGTGAATAAATGCCAAGTCCCAAGCAAGATATATGAATGCAATGAGCAAGTATATCAATTAAAATGCAAGGTTAGGGCGTGCGAGGTTACCAATCGTTTCCTTCGCTTCTTCGGACGGAGCTAGGAGGAGAGGTTCTTCTTGGGTCTTCAAGGAGGAGGGAGATGGCTTCTTGAGCTTCTTCTTCACCTTCTTGAGCCTTCAAGGGTTTTTCTTCACGTCTGGACTGCTATGGAGTGTGTGTGTGTGTGATTGTTGGTGTTGTTGTTGTTTTTGAAATGGGTAGAGGAGGGCTCTATTTATAGGCAGTCTGGATAAGGCTAATGAAGCCGTGCGGCTGCAGGCTCTTTGCAAATGAGGCCGTGCGGCATTATCCATAATGACTCAGCATTCTAGAACCATGCAAGGTGGCATCATTCTAGAAGCTTCCCCCTAATTAAGAAAAACGTGTTTTCTTAATTAGGAAGGCTCCTTACAGCCCTAATTTAAATTTGGACTGTTCCAGGACATTTCCGGAACACTAGGAAAGTCCGGGGAATTACCGGGAAATTTACCGAAATGTCGGGAAAATTAACCGGAAGGCATGAGCCAGATTTGGGTACTTACAACACTACGTCCCTAACCCGGGGAAATCCTTGTCGCGGTCCGTTTGGTCTTATTACGCCTCTCGGATGAGCACAGGACTACCCAAACATCCCATGGAGCCTCGTGTCGACCATGCACTTGTCCGTGACACACTTTGTCCGAGACCCGGTTGGTTTTTAGTCTCAGTACGTGTCATGCCTGTGTGTATAGACCTTTCCTTTCAAGCCTTTGTCGGCATACCGACTCAATATCTTTCGGGGACCCTAATCGGTCGAAGTTGCCGGTTTTCCGCCGCGAGACTTTGACCAAGATATTGACCGGCGCCTTGACTTCGACTGACTGGCACAAATTATACACGGCTCCCGGCATTGACACTTTGAGTCATCAAGGATTAATGAATCTTCCATGCCTAGTTACGGCTTAAATGACGACAAGTCAAGATCAATTGTGGACGCTTATCGGTCAAATCATGCCGACCTTTTCGTCGAGCCCTCGGACATGATCTTGACTTTTGACGTCGGCTTTGTCCGTAATTTACATCGAATGCTCGTTAAGACTCGATTACCCGCCGAACTTTTAGGATCGTTTTCTTTCGGTCGGTGGGACCCGCTTGCCCTATAGGACCCTCGCCGGGGCTGTCCACCCCGGGAGGTCGAAATACGGGTGGAATACGAGGGGCTTATAGACGTAGTGACGGGGCCCAGCGATCCGGGAATCGAGTAGTTTGCGAAAAAGAAGAGCAATCTTTTCCAACCGATTAGGTTAATAAAACATGTTTTAAGTAAACATGAACAAATAATCGCATGTTGCATGAGCCAAAAGCCCAAACACCTACCCTCCTTCCATTCCCGGACATCTGAACCCTCGTGTCTTTCCCCGCGACTCCGCACAAAGGTTGGTTTCGGGCGAGTCACCTTAGTTTAATCGGTTGGGAAGAGTCAAGCGCATCATCGGCTTCACCGTCTGTTCCGACTCCGAATTTTAGAATGTCTGCATCAGCGGTAACGATGGGGACAACGTCACTCCGCCTCCGGGACTCCTCGGACGGAACAACGGTGGAATCGGCTAGCCGAACGGATGAGAGTGCGCCGGGGAAGCACGGTTGAAAAGCCTTATGGAGGCTATCAAAAGCCATGGATTGGCCGCCGGTCTCAACCCGGATGGCACCTTCCTTTGTGGAAGAAGAGGAAGACCACAATCCCGCTCTTGGTCAACCCGACTACTCCAGGATGCCACCACCGGCCTCCCACGGTACTACCACCGAGCCCATGCTCCTCGATCCCTAGGTCGGCCGGCTCCCCAGCTGAGACCACGGATCCATGCGGCTGACGGGACGAGCCGGTTCGCAATGCCTCGGTGGGGACAAAGTCGATGCGGAATGCCTTCCCATGGTTGGGGATACCCCGGAATGCCACGGCAAATTGGGATCCCGCCTCGGTTTGGGACCGATCAATCCGGACTTTCGCAGCAACGGTTTGGAATGCCACCACGGTTTGGTTCGGGGCAACGATCGAGCCCCTCCTCGGAATGATGCTAGCTCGGTTGCTCCTCATACGGCTTCCGCAAACCCATTTCTCACTCGGGGTTCAACGGGTTACCAAGCCCCCATCCCCGTTTCATCGGAATCACCGGGACCACGGTATCCTCTCGGTTATGCATTCTTGCCACAACCGGCCATGCAATTCAACAACCGGGGACAGCGGCCCGCACTTAAGCCTACTTATGGGCCTCACTCCGGAAATCCAAGCCATCGGCTACCTCGAATCTGCCTCCATCTTCTCTGCCGATTGGAAGCCCAACGGCAAGTCGTGGGTTCTATCCCTTTGCCCAAGCTCCTACCTACACTCCCGGGGTAATTTGGGCCAAGGACGGAGTTTTCACCTATGCCCGGAGTATGGTATTCCTTCCACCAATGCACCACCAACAGCTAGTCCTCTTCCTGGCTCAAATATCGGCTCGGGAATTCCCGCTCCACCTTTGGATCCCCAATTGGCTTGGTTTATGGAGCAACACAAGGAAATGAAAGCACGTATTGCTGAATTGATCGCCAAAGAACACTTGCTCTTCGGCCTACGAGATCCCGACTCGATTGTCCCCCTGCCTCACAAGTTTGTGATGCCCGCTCTGGAATTGTTTGACGGGAGTGCATGCCCTAAAACTCACTTGGACACCTATACTTTGGCAATGAAGGCTAAGGGATGCACAAACCGGCGGTTGGCTGATTACTTTAGTCTCTCTTTGAAGTCGGGGGCTTTGAAATGGTTTTTCCGATTGCGGCACTGAAGCTAGGGCTACTTGGGAACAGATCACCGGTACTTTCACGGATAAGTATAAAGCCAACTTGGAATGGGAGACAAACAGAGTTGACACTGCAAACAACGATGCAACGCCCTAATGAGAATATTGGGGATTTCTATAAGAGGTGGAACTTAAAGCTCAGTGAAATGGCCATTCCTCCCTCGACGAGGAGCGGTTAGACATCTTTCGGTCATGCTTGAAGCCGCATTTGAGAGCTTCCCTCGGTCACTTCCCTACGGCCGACTTGCGTGCAATGGTTAATTCCGGGCTAAGTTCGAAAAGGCTTACAATCGGCGGCCATTGCTGCACCTTACCAGATACGGGTTTCTTCCACCTCCAACACGGCTCTGCCCAACCAAAAGGTAAAGAAGTGATTATCTATGCGGGACATGAATTTGTAACAATGCCACTTCCTTTGTTCCCAAGAAACCTGATCCATCCGGATCCCGGCTCCAAAACTTGGGAAACTTTGGGATGCCTTTGAGTGATATCTTCGTAGGTTTGGTGAGAGAAGGTTTGCTCCGGCCTTTGGAAAATTATCGGCCTAGGAACCCCAATGCTCCTTTGGATACCTCCAAGCATTGTGCCTTTCATCGCACCATGGGCACCTGACGGATGATTGCGTCCCCCTGAAAAAGCCATCCAAGGTTTGATTGAGCAAGGGAGGTTAGAGATGCTGAAGGGCCTAACACTATCAATAACCCGCTCCCTAACAACATGAGTGTCAACATGATCGAGTTTGGTGGTTCAAGCCTTGTGGGCATAATGGAATTTGACACGCCCCCTTGTGAGGTCGGTGAATCAGCCATCGCTGGCGATGAAAGTGTTTGGATTAAGAAAGAGATTGCCAAGGAAATCCTGATGGAAAGATGCTGCAATAGCTCCCGTCTCCGGCGTCGAAGAATAGATGCATGGTTCAACAAAGAAAGAGCAGCTAGATCTGGGGCTACCTATCTTTAAAATAGTCTTTTGAGTCAACCTTCGTAGGGTCTAGTACTTTTCTTTCACCTAAGTCCTTCCTGGACATTTGTCGTTGTAGTCCATTTTGGACATAGTGGTTAAATGCCTAACTTTTAATATAAGTCTTTTTTCTCTTCTTGCTAGACTCGAGACATCACTTGCGCACCCACGTTACACTTAATTGAAATGGTTTTATCCAAAATGATCACTTGTCTTTGCTCAACGACTAATTCTTTGAAATGATTAATATTTAAATTAATCGGAGTGAGAAAATCAATTGATATCCTTCCCAAATTGGGGCTTACCAACTCCCCGTCTTGCATCTCATATGCTCACATCCCTTTCATCATCATCCCCTCGTTGCTCGATGAATTTGCATGGATCTTTTCTCATTTAAATCTTAAGCAAGCAATGAAGACTTAATCTCGTTTAGGTCATCCGGTAGGGATTGCGGTTGAAGCCTTTCACCCATAGGAAAGCCATTATCTCACCCTCACTAAACACTACCCTTTCATTTCAAGATCGGCATGTTTTGAAACCCTGTTTAGCCATCACCTTTGATCCTTATTGAGAGAAGTCCAAGCAAGACCAAGAAGTTAGCTTCGAGAGTCGGCGATGCGCAAAATATCTCAAGCCATGAGGGAAGGACAAAGATAATCCTCAACTTCTCAGGAGGCCTTCCAAGTTATCAAAAGAAGGATTTTAAATCCTCACAATTCAGCAAGAATCCTCAACGTCTCAGGAGACTTAAAAAAAAAAGGAAAGTGAAAAGTTCAAGCAAAAAAAAAAAAAGAAAGAAATAGAAAAGTTCAAGCAAGAGCTTAAAAAAAAAAAAAAAAAAAAAAAGAGAGAAGGGACTGTCGATCCTCACAATTCAACAAGAGTCCCCGACTTCTCAAGAAGCTCTCCAATGATCAAAAAGGAGCCCGAATTCTCGCAAGTTCGCAAAAGGTTCTCGATAGCTTGGACTTCCTCTCACCATTACCTTAAATCAATCCTAAGCCATCCTCTCGATTTTAGAGGATATTCCCATTACCATAAATCAATCCCAAGCCATCCTCTCTATTTTAGAGGATATTCCCATTTCCGCGACCAATCCCAAGCCATCCTCTCGCTTTTAGAGGATATTCCTATTACCATCGCCTTTGGCCAAAGTCAAAATTTGACCTCTCACTCTTAGAGGCAATCAATCTTCCCCGCCATAGATTTCTCAAACACATCCCTGCAAGCCAACCTCTCATCTTTAGAGGTTCAGTCAGCAAAAGGCCCAGCCGGCCTCTCACTTTAAGAGGTCATAACTTCCAAAATTACCCGATGGCCGATCGAAGCCCGGAAACCCAGCTGCAATTCCTATCGGATAGCAATTTCATCGTAAAATATAAATCAAATTAATGCTTCATTGCTTGCTTAAATTGGAGCCAAATCCATCTCGGCTCAAATGATCAAAGATTGTGCAAATTCAAGTCTGATTCATTCGACATTTCATGTGAGCATATTTCATTTCTCCTCCACAAACACTTGCCGTGGATGTCCCACTGGGGCTTCGCATCCGTGTCTTTCATGAACACTCTAAGGGGATATGTTATTCGAATCTCCAATCCTCAAATTCCCAAAAGAACCTCAAAGTCTTGAATTTTCACACTCATTCTCTCTTCATTCGGGATAAGCCCGAACTACGGCGACCTGAGCTCTTCATGATGGAGGGAACGTAGGCAACCAGAAATGGTCCGGTCGAAATCACAAACAAATCTCAAAAAAAAAAAGAAGAAAAAAAATCCGGTCTCATCAGGGATCGTCCCTATACACTTTCCGAGCTTGATCCTCGATATCAGTTGGTTTTCTCCTTGTGATTAATCAAAATATTTGTTCATATCAGATTTAGGAGTTGAATAACCCGAACATTAACAAAGGGTTTTAAGCAGCCTTGTGATCATCATGAATAAGACAATTTTTCAAGTGTCTCGACAAGTCTTCTCTCTCTACATCATAGGAAAATAGAGCCAAACACTGTCTTTCTGTCAGCAGGGGCTTCCATACACTTTTCCACACCTTGTAACGCTTATACTCTCTCAAAAGAGTCAAACCTAAAGCGAGTGTGTATACACAAAATCGGGATTCATTCCCACTTTTCGAAAGATGTGCCCCTGCACGTAAACATTTCTGAGTCTTGTCCAGTAACTGGTTGACTAAGGTCTGAAAAGATGGGTTCCCCCTCTGTAAGACTACTCTGAATTTCTTCATGCTGGGGCTTGCTAAGCGGTTCTCCCAGGTTCTCCTGTAGCAGCTCTTCAAGCTGGGGCTTATATAGTCATCTTTGGGTCCACGTTGGGTTCTTCACCACGAGATAGACTCGCCAAATCGCTTCTTCAAAATCTGGACTTTGCCTACTCAGGATCCGGGGGCTTTGTCAAGATGGTCTTTTGGACCCGAATTTTATCAAGTCGCAAGAAAGAATTTCAGCTTCAGAACTTGGTACACGGCAGCTTCCCGTAGCATCGGAATTCAAGATCAGGGTTTCTCCCGACATTAGCAATTCCATCAAATCATCCTCCGGACAAGGTTTCGGCCAAGGTCACAGCTCATCCAAATGAAAGAAGCTTCACTCGTATCAACGTTGGCCCTAAAGTCTGTCAGCATCAGCTTCAAATGACTAAGAATGAGAGGGAAAGTTTCAATCAAGACCCGGGATCCGAATCCAATCTCATCAAGATTGAGGTCCATGTGATATTGCTGACAAAACCTCACCAACAACCGCTGTTTAAATCGCGATCAAGGGTTCTCATCCCCCACTTGATCAAAATCTGTTCCAAGCAGTCTCCATACCCATGCATCCCCACTAAAAATCTCCCAAGGGCTCATGTAGCATGCACAAAACTTGAGTCAATAGGAAAAATCCTAAGTGAATTGAAGATCATGAATCATAATTTCCCTGTCAAAAGCTTAGGCTAGGTGCATCTTCGAAAGCAAGTAAATGCATCATCTCGCAAACATATGCAGTGATACTCTCACAATCATTTTTGGCTCTATGCATGCATCTGTCATCATGAATGTCATATATGCATCTTCCTCTTCACTAACGAATGCAGGAATTCAAACGTGAAATCAAATCCCCCTTTTTTCGGCAAGGATGATCTTCACCAAAGATGACCTCCAATGAATGAAGACGCCCTCCAACATATACAGTTTGGCAAAGACAAGCTCCGGCGTCTGCAACTTGCTAAAGACGACCTCCACAAATGGATGAAAACAGCCCCCAATGAAGACCACCTCCAGTGTCTACAATTCGGTCAGAGACGCCCAGTTCTCGAATACAAGTAGGTCAGGGACGCCAAGTTCTCAAAATGCAAATCGGTCAGGGACGCCAAGTTCTCAAATGCAAATCAAATGCCAGTTGGTCAGAGACGCCAAGTTCTCAAATACAATTCGGTCAGAGACGCCAAGTTCTCAAATACAGTTCGGTCAGGGACGCCAAGTTCTCAAATGCAAATCAAATGCCAGTCGGTCAGAGACGCCAAGTTCTCACATACAAATAGGTCAGAGACGCCAAGTTCTCCAATACAGTACGGTCGGAGACGCCAAGTTCTCAAAATACAAATCGGTCAGAGACGCCAAGTTCTCAAATACAATGCGATTAGAGACACCAAGTTCTCAAAAGCAAGAAGTCCCAATGTGAAGACAAGCTCAAAAACCTCTACAAGTTTGACGATCACCAGCAAGATGCAGACTCAACCAAACTCCTCCTTCAGGTCAAAATGCCTCCAAAGACAGCAAATCATCAGCAGAAACCGTCCCACGAACGGCAACCTAACAACTCTTCATCAACATCAGCCGTAGCCTCAGCTACAGGTAAGCACAGCACAGGTATGAATGCATATCTTAATCAACTACTTTTCTAAAAGAACATTATCATCAAATCTTAGGGCGACTTCCCAAAAAATAGTCAAACCTCAAATACTGTCAAACCATCAAAGACCATCCCCAGCTATTTTCGAACTACGAAAGGGCTTGATTCCCACTAGGGATACGTAGGTAGCCTATCATTAGGTCCAGCCCCTCGACCAAAACGGTCACCCTCTCCTTCGGCAGCAGACGAAGTCCACCGAAAGGCCATTCCAAATTAAGGTCCGAGGCGCCTAAAAAGCCATCATCATCAAGGTTCGAGGCACCTAAAACGCCATCCCCAGGGTTCGAGGCACCTAAAACGCCATCTCCAAGGTTTGAGGCACCTAAAACGCCATCTCCAAGGTTTGAGGCACCTAAGACGCTATCACTAGGAAAGCGATAAATCGCAATCATCCCCAGCAGAGACCAAAAATGGTCATTCCTATCCCTAGCAGAGAGGATAGCCATCAGACCGAAAATGGTCATCTCTTATCCCCAGCAGAGTTTCTTTTCCAGCTCATAGGCAGAACTCGCTCATTAGGTTCGAGGCACCTAAAACGCCATCATCCCAGTGGTCAAAGACCCGAACTACGACTGGCTTGATTCCTCTTAAGGATACGTAGGTAGCCTATCATTAGGTTCAGCCGTCCGACCGAAGATGGTCATCTCCTATCCCCGGCAGAGTTTCTCTCCAGCAACCGACTGCAGAACTCGCTCATCAGGTTCGAGGCACCTAAAACGCCATCATCCCCAGGGTCAAAGACCCGAACTACGGCCGGCTTGATTCCCACTCGGGATACGTAGGTACCCTATTAAATAGGTTCAGCCACTCGATCACTTGATCATCCTGTCAAATTTGGAGCCTTACTCTTATCGACGACCCCGCTTCCTTCGAAAGCACCGTCGCCGAGGGGCTACTGTAAGTGCTCCAATTTGAATTGGTAGCTTTTTCGTTAGAAAGTTAACGAAAGTTTTAACATTTCTAACATTCCTAACAAACCCTAACCTTTCTAACAAAGTGAGGGTAAAGTGGGCATTGCCACTTAAGGTTAAGCCTAGAAAAGAATCTCAAAAAAGCCAAAAAACCAAAGATAGAAACCGGAACAAAAACTCGGCGATTAATTTGAATTTTGAAAAGATTTTTCTTCCTGTCCAAAGCCTGGAGCTGTAATTAATGAACAGTGCACGCTGACGATACCCTCCGCGCGGACATGATTGAGGATTTCAGAGGGCTATAAATTGAACCCTCCTCTCTCAGTTTACAGAACACATTTTGATCACAGCAACGAAGTTCTGGCGAAATATAGAGAGAAAACAGTGGGAATCTCTAGATTGCCACCATTTTCTCTTGAATCTTTCCCAATCTCACTCTAAACACAAATCCAAACACCAAACCTTGATACTCCTCAAGCCAAACACCAAATCTTGATACTCCTCAAGTCAAATTCCAAGCCTAGGAAGATAGGGTGTCACCATTGGTAAAGCCCTCCTTCTCAAAACCCTAAAATTCTCTTTTGATTTCTTGATCATCTTGTTCTTCTTACTTTGACTTATTTTATGTCTATTTTAACTTGAGTTTTGACCTAAGATGGTCATCTTGAAGTTCATCTTCATGAATGACCATCTCAAGTGGTCCACATTTTAGATCTTTAGTCAATTCTTTCTCTTTGGTTTCATCTTTACAAAACCCCCTTTCCCTTTGCAAAGGACATGTTTAAACCCCATAAATTCCCCAAGGATGACTTGAATATGATAACCACTTAATAAAAAGTAGTGGTATCAAGTCTAGGGATGAAAATGGGGTGAACATAGATGCAAATCCCCCAAAAATCACATTTTCCCTCAAGAACATCTTGCTGTCCAGTAGCATTGTTCTGAGACCTCAGTCCATTTTCCTATTTTTTGGACCCAGTAAAACTTGGAATTGGATGTTGACTACAAAACACTTTTTGTAGCCAACATCCAGAGCTTTCCATAAATAATTTTATTTTATTTTTTGAGTAAGTAAAACTCCTTTTTTCAATTTTTCTTTTAGAGGCCAGTTCATCAGCTTCTGGAAATCCAGATTTCACATCTGAGATTTCTAGAAGGTTTTGACCCCTCAAATTACTTCCAAAATGGAAAGTTCCTTTGCATAAACCCTATTTAGGGTGTTTTAAGAAACTTTCATTCTCGGACTTTCCCCAGATTCTGAGGTTTTAAAGCCTTTAAGTCCATTTCAAAGTCAAGGGTCAACTGCCTTCTTTCATTCTGGCAGAATTGTTTTTCAAATCCAAAAATCTTTTGAGTGCCAAGACTCGACCCAAAAATCATACCAAAAATCTTGGGGATTGTTCAAAGTCTCATAAAGAGTTCCCTATTTTTGTTTTTCTCAGTTTCAACTCGTTTTGGTCAAAACACACACACACACACACACACAACAAAGATTTTCAAATGTTTGGAAGACTCGTTTTTACGAGGCGTTCCGGGTGCACACTAACGTCCTTCCCGGCACGTAACGTGACCTCCGAACCTAAATTTCTGATCTCGGGCTTTTTTCAAAGTTTTGGCCCTTAAAACAAAAATGGCGTGGCGACTCCGTTTGATTTCAAAAATCGGGTATATCACAGGTGTGCATATATATATAAAAAAAGGGGGCCTTGTCTCGCGCGAGATTACCCCTCGGCCTGAAGCAGTATTTTTGTCCTTTCTTTTTCTCAAAAATGAACTACGTTAGACCTGAGCCTCTTATTTAATTGATGTAAAAGAGGAACGTAGGCAGCCTTCGGGTTCGGTCTAATCAAATAAATAAATCTACTTTTGTCCTTTGTTAATCGAATGCATTTTTATTAATGACAAAAGGGAAATCCTAACCACAACGACTAATTTGCTAAGCTAATAACTTTGAAAAGAAAGTACTAATAAAATAAAAAACAATTGATCTATCGAAGCAATCTCTTGGTACTCCTTAAGATCTAGCCTTTCATTGACTTGGTAGGCCGGCGGACATGGTCACCACCGTCTTCGCGATCCTTCCTGCGCTTTGAGCCCCTCAAAGCAAAGCATCCCTCGAGACGATCAAAGACAGACTCCGAAAGGCTCTTAAAGATACTGGGCCTATCTAAAGCTTGCGTCTTCCCCGGCATCCCTTTGCCTTGCCTCTCGTACCAATCCCCATCAAGAAAATCCTGGGTTGGATCGGTTTGCACATTAGCAAGATCAGACTGAGCCTCGCTCCTTCGCAAAATACTGCTAGCTACAAAAGAATCCCCTAGCAGTGAAAGCCGCAGATCATCAATCTTCTCCACACTAGGGTGGCCGGTATGAAGAAACCAATCTAAATACTTGTCAGATAAGAAGATACTTGCATTAAAAGTCCGAAGGTTCGACCAGCGGTCCCGACTAGTTCCTTCACCCCATGCTTGAGCTAGCACCTGCGCAAACTCTACACCAATATAAGACACATCGCGAGAGGCACCTTCGAAAACATAAGTGTCCTGCTGCTGACCAAGCTGACGGGGCACCCGCTTGGGAAAATAAAAGGAGGAATCTCGCAAACCCGGAAGAACAACCCTGTCAAAACCCTTGGTATTGGCAACATACTTGTTCAACCTCCAATAAGGTGGAACCAAAGAATGTCAGCAGTTTTGGTCTTCGCAATCAACTCAGCCCATTCATCCGCTGAAAGATCCTTGATCAATAACTTTCGCGTATGATATGTGAATGGAAAATATTCCAATGGGGGGCCTACCAACTTGAGATGCTCCCTAAGCCAAATGGTCAACAGAAGAGGACTCCCTTGAGTCATGGCACCGGTCCTATGCAGCTCATCAAGACCATGCAGGGTTTCACCCAAGATTAACGGAATAATGTTCCTAGAACATTTTCTAGCCAGCCATCCCTGCACTTGGATAAAACATCTCCGAAAAGAGAAAGGGTCAGAAAGTTCCGTTTGTAGACATGAAAGGCATCATCATCTGAATCTCCGCTGAATCGCTCAGGAAAAGAAGAGCAATCTATCCACTTACGATGAACCAACTCGTAGCAAGTATCAAGGGGGATCCCTAACAACTCATTCAAAGCCTCTGAATGATTCCTATGGTACTTAGGAACAGCAATCTCACCGGTCAAAGGCATATCCAAGATAATGGCAAATTCCTCCACAGTAGGCACCATCTCATTCAAGGAAAAATTGAAAAGATGAATAGAGGGATCCCAAAATCTAGCAGCACCCTGCAACAGATTCCAATCCGGTTGGAGGTTCTTCAAGGTGAAAAGGATTCTAAATCCGAATTCTGCAATGAACCTATTGCGAGGTCGGTTGCGAAACGACCTCACAAAATCTTTTGATGCTTGCTTGAAAGATTCAATCATTTCAGATGACAGAGAAAAATTATCGACAATCATGGACGTTGGGGCAATCTCCTTAGAAGCCATGGATCGCGGGGTTGGAAAAGAAGCCAAGATTTTCGCCCTAACAGAATATCTCTAGAGTTTGAAAGTCTAGGATGTGTTATCTGGCCAGACTACAGGGTGATTTTATAGGGAAAACTGACAAAATCCTGTTCGAAAAAGGAAGAGAACTCTGTCTGGATAGCGTGTTTCGTGCGAGATACCTTGTCCCGTGCGAGATATCGCTACGACAAAACAGCAATAATTCTGCTCAAACAACAATCTAGCCCTGACTTGACGAAGCAAGTCTCGAAAAAACATGCGCATACAGTTCATAATATGTAGTGCAACACCAAGATCAAGCTCAAAATTGTGGCCTTGATGGCCATTCCATTCCATTTTCAAAGACATGGAAAGTCGAGAAAGTTAATTAACTAACTAATTAGACCTAGGATTAGGAATTAAGAAAACCATTGTTTTGTGCTACCTACTTGTTTCTAACAGGTACCAAAGAAAAAGAAAAATTGTCTGGGCCCATACGGCCAATATGTACAGATCATCGGAAATCAAATAGAGAGAAAAGGAGGGGATCATGCCATCAAGTCAACCGAGCCGCCGGAACCTCCGCCATCACCTCCACGGGGGCTACCATCCCTCCTCGACCTCTTGGCTCCGGAAGTAGGGGTCACCGCCGAGGCCACTGTCGAGGCCGCCAAAGATGCCTTATGGAACGACCTCTCAGACAGATCCAACACCAGGGCCATCAGTCCCGCCATCTTGGTTGCTCCACGGTTGTAATCGGCTGCGGACAGGGTGACCTGACAACAAAAGAAGAGAAATGCTCAGATGAAGTCGGACATATACACTTATATGGACGAATACGAGAGATGATATGAACAGAAACATACCGATGAGACATCCGGCGGAAGGCGGTAACCCTCAGGAATTTGATCCAGAGTCGGGATGTGGCCCACCATTGGCATGCTCCCCATCATGTAAGTATAGCTCAGAGGACCGAAATCCGGGGCAAAAGACAGAGAACCAGCAGACTGGGAAGAAGTGCTAGGGGCTGATGAACCTGAGGCAGAAGCAGAGGCGGAGCCACGAGCGTGCGATCGCCTATTACCCACCAGGAGGGGACCCATCAAGCGAGGCAGGAACTCCGCGTAAGAGGCCCCGGGGATGACACAAGCCGTCGCCACATCACCCACCAAAAGACCTGCATAATCATCATCTGGAATAGAGTGGGTGGGATACATCGCTCTAGGCGGATCCGCCGACACCATATATGATTTTCTTCCCCGGCCATGCTGTGGGAAGACCCACTCACCAAGATACATAGTATCTCCCTCCAAAGATGCCAGCATTCTCTGCATCCCATTGGCATCCCAAGCACGATGCACCTCCCGCTCCAACAAGGTCCAGGGATAAAGGCCCAGCCTCTCATACTCAAAAGTGTCCAGCATGGTCCTCGCCTCTGCCACTGTCAGGGTCCACTCCTGATTCTCCTCCTCATCAACACTCCGATTGGGGTGGCTCCACCTCCTGATATCCGGAAACAAAGGGGTCTGGCTCTCCAGCTTAAACTTGTACAGCCCAAGGACAGTATAGCCCCATATCTGCACAAGAAAGCAGAACGGATTCAGTAGGGAATACAAACAAAGTATACAGACAGAGAACAGAAACAGAAACAAGATCATACCTCCCAGGCATAAGAATACCCCGACAGGGAATCCTTGGTGTTTTGGTAGAAAAAACAATAGAGTAGAATCTTAACTTTGATTAGTGTGTGGATTGAACAATAAGAAGGGGACTATGGAATTCGACTATATGGAACAAAAGCAAGAAAATGAAATAATGACGCCGCAATTTGTTAACGAGGAAAACCTTGGAGGTGATAACCTCTTTGGAAAAAACCCCGGGAGTTAGGTCTCCAACCTTAAAAGTTTCACTATGATGATTATGAGTACAACTTTGGAAGACAATGGAGAAGATTACAAGAGCTTGTGTGTAGAGTGTGTGCGTATGAGCATTAGTGTGTTCCTTCTCCATTTCCCCTTAAATATAAATAAGTATGAAGGAGTCAAATACGGTTCCTACAATCTCAGGATATAAGCTTATCCTTTCAACCTCCGTGAGACCAAGTCGCCCTAGCCGTTGAAGGTATGTTGAACGTGCTGGAGAATATCCCGCATTTCTTCTCTCTTAATTACTGGAAAATAAGAATAAATATATTAGGAAATATTAAATAAGTAAATATTAAAACAATACTTACAGTGGAATGACATCTTGATATGCAGGATCAACTGAAGATGTCACCATGCTGAAAAATACCCACAACAATTTGTCCCCAAAAATATTTGGCTATGTAGGCAACTGAAGAGGCAAAATGTTTTTCTGTCCAATTAAATGCCCAACCGCCAGCTCTGCTTTGATGGGACGGTTTAGGGATACGTGGCGTCAATGGACAGTTGGGGAGAAGCGCTTGGAAAAGTAACTTTTTTGAAAAAAGAATCCTTTTTCTTTTTAATAACCGCTGGGATAAATAAGCTTCTCAAAGCTTCTCTTTCACCCCTGTTATGGCGCCGTTCATCTTTCAAGGTAACATTTCTCCGCTTCTCATCTTCTTCCATTGTTTATCTTTTTTCTTTCCTTTGTCAACCATGGGTAGGACCAGGTGGTCCTCGACCAAAACTAAGAGTGTCCCAACCCCACAAGGCCCCAAAGAAATTAGTCTCGATGATTTCGTTTGCGAAAACCTTCTTGCAAAACCAGACGAAGAGACTTGCTTGTTCAGTGATTCCCAAATAGAGTCCATGAAACAACAATGCTACTTCCCAAATGGTACAATTTTTCATCCTTTTTCCGTAAAGCTTAGGTCTGATTACGTTTCCCGTAAATGGATCTGTTTCTTCGAGTATCCCTTTCTTCTAGGGTTCAGCTACCCTTTTCCTTTGTTGGTTTCTGAGTTCTTCCAAAAGACCCAACTCGCTTATGCTCAATTGATGCCGATGGCTTGGCAAGTTTTTGCTTTTGTCATTAAAGTGAACCGAGAGAACGGATTAAACCTAGGGCTCCATGAAATTGCATATTCGTACGATCTTCAACCCTTTGGTTCCAAAAGATACCTTTTTAGGAAGAGGTCAGGTAGGAGTTCCCTAATGAGCACCACATCATCTAGTGATAGGGGATGGAAAAATAGATTTTTCTTTGTTGATAGGGCATCTATTGGAGAAGGAAATGAGATTTCAAGCGAATGGAACAAGGGAGGTACTTAAATTCTTACTTTTGTGACTTCCTGTTCTTGAGACAAACTGAATTGTAATTGTTTTTGCCTTTATGCAGATATCGACTGGGGAGAACTGTTCCCACCTGCTGAAGACACTCTAACCAAGGTTGAAGAATTTTTTAGACTCCCTCCAGACAAGAGATCTCCTAAGGGTTTATTGGAGGCATCTTTGACTATCCCGAAAGACCAAAAGGCCTCCACCTCCGTTATTATGTCCACAGGTAAGCGTGTTATCCTCTCAGTTTAGTTTGTCAAACTGATGCACTATACTTATTGACAATCTTTCATATGTCAATGCAGTTTCCAAACCAGTCATCTCAGGATCGGACTTTGACCTCGATGAAATTGAAGCCATGTTTACAGGCTCTACTGTGAAGATAGAGATGAAGCCTCCGCCCGCCCCTAAGAAGACCCCAACTTTGGATGATAGTGCAGGTATTGGTTCTAGATTAAAGAAGCGAAAGGCTAGTCAAGAGGAGGTAGTCAAAGTTGAAGATTCCTTTGATGGAATGCCAGTATGAGATTTTAAGAAAAAATGCATGAGCTTTGCGACTAGGGTAAGATACTATTAATTGGATATTTACTAACGCAAAAGTTTTTATAAACATCTAGTGATGTCGAGTTATTATTTTTCAGATTGTAGGGTATGTGGAGGAGTTGGTGAAAGAAATTGAAATGCTAAAGAAGAAGTCCAAAGCTGACATCGCTTTGGTTAGGAAGGAGAAGATAGCGTTAGAAAACAAGGTGAAGGTACATGAGAAGACCCTGGAGCAACAAAGCAAGTCGTTGGGAGAGCAAGAACAAACGGTGAAGGACTTACTAAATAGTTTGGCTAAGAGTGAGGATGATCATCAAAAAGAGATCACAGATGTGAAGAGTTCCTGCAAACTGGCTGCGGCAAAAACTGTTTCTCAATGCAAGATAAAAATGATGAAGGAGTATCAAGAAGGGAAGGCTGATACTTGGGATATCAACAGGGAGTGTGCCTATTTGTTTAAGTTGACAGGTGAGGTGATGGATGAGGGCGAGGTGTCGTCAAGCCCGTATGAAGCGATCGTTAAGGATGCACCAGTAGATGGAGAAGTTAACCCAAATGCAACACCTGCGGCAGAAGCCACCTAAAAAAAAGAAGGTAAAACAACTTTGTTCTTGGTATTTTGATGATGTTACTGGGGTGGAATCCCTTAAAACAATTTTAATTTTGGTTTGGTTATGTAATGGGTCCATAAGGACCAAAGACAATTTCCTTTACGTGTTGGGTTGGTCCAACACTTTTGCACTTTAAGTTTAGTAGTTTGGATGCTTTTATGATAACTTTATGGTTTAATGATTTTCAAGCGTGTCAAGGCTTGCTATATTTTGGATAAAATTTTTCTTTGGATGATCCTTTGTTATGCTCATAAGGTGACATGATAGTATGTCAAAACGGTAGGTACTTAAGATGACATGTATATGCCATAACCCGTAGATACTTCAGATGACACGTATATGTCATAACCATAAGAATAATACGTAAGATCAATCATTTAACTGAGTGGGAATGGGTAAGCTATATGAGTTTACCCATATAGGCCCACCCCACACCTCGATTAAAGAGATAACTTGCGCTCCAGGCGAAGGTGTGGTAACCTAACATCTTAAGAAAGAGGTAATTAACTCTTTAAACCTTAGAAGGGATTGTGTACCTTTACTTAAGAAGAGATGGCCAGTCTCTAACGGAGGAGAATTCGTTGTTCTTTGCGTGCTTTTGACATGTCCCCATGTAAATGTGTCAATACCTCATAAGACAGAAACATGTTAAAAACGGACGCCAACTAAGGTTGACGTCTCTCCACAAAGTACGTTAACGACATCTTGATTTATAAAGAATTAAAAAGGTACATAGGAAAAAAGAAAGGTTGCAAAAAATTAAAAGACGATCCATACCTGGAAAAGATGAGTTCATGGGGAATTTTGTTTAAATGTAATACCTTTTAAGATGAATGGTGTTCCAACTTCGCGGTATCATTTGGCCATCCAAGGTTGCCAGGCGATATGCTCCTTTCCCGGCTTGTGCATCTATTAGGTAGGGTCCTTCCCATTTTGGGGCAAGCTTTCCTGCATTGGGCTCCTTTGTATTTTGGAATGCCTTTCATAGGACTAAGTCTCCTACTTGAAACCTTCTAATCCTTACGTTTTTGTTATAAGATCTGGCTACCCTTTGTTGATATGCTGACATACGAACTTTGGCCATGTCCCTCAGTTCGTCCACGGTATCTAAGTCATGTATCAAGATATCTTTGTTATGTTCATACGTCAACAAACTGTATCTGGCAGTAGGTACAAGGACTTCTGCTGGGATAACTGATTCGGTTCCAAATACAAGTGAATAGGGGGTTTGACCAGTAGCGTTCTTAGATGTCGTTCTGTCAGCCCATAGAACCATTGGTAATTCTTCTGCCCATCGTCCTTTCTTCTGGTTCAGTCTCTTTTTTAAGTTGCTTATGATTATTTTGTTGCTAGATTCTGCTTGTCCATTGGCTTGAGGGTGAACAGGTGAAGATGTCACCATCTTGACTCCCCAAGATGTCAAGAAATCTTGGGTTCTCTTACTAATGAATTGAGAGCCGTTGTCACAAATTATTTCGAGGGTATTCCAAATCGGCCGAATATGTTTCTTTTGATAAAAGATATAACTTCTTTGTCACGAACTTGTACATATGCCTCAGCTTCTACCCATTTAGAAAAGTAGTCTGTCATAGCCAATAGAAATACTCTTCCACCTGGTGCCATGGGCAATTTTCCTACTATGTCCATTCCCCAAACCATAAACGGCCATGGTGACGGGATAGGATGTAGTAGCTCGGCCGGTTGGTGCGGGATGTCCCCATGTCGTTGACAGAATCACATTTCTTTGCGTAGTCGACGGCGTCTTTTCTCATTGTGGGCCAAAAATAGCCCATTCTAAGAGCCTTGGTATGTAGACTCCTGCCCCCGTATGATTTCCACATTCTCCTTCGTGCGGCTCCTTGAGAACCTGATGGGCTCTATCTCGCTTCTAGACTTCTTAAGTAGTGACTGCAGCATTTTCTAAACAAGAGGTTATCAATAAGTAAATATTTAGATACTCTTACCCCGAATGCTCTAGCATTTTTCTCCTCAATGGGATCGTATCATCTAAGAGATACTTGATAATAGGAGCCGCCCAAGAAGTTCTTCTTGGAGAGGAAGGTATGTCGACATCTAGAGCGAACATCTCAAGATGATCAACCTAGGATGTCAATATGCACAATTGGGATCTTGGTTTGTGAAATGCTTTTGAAGGCTGAACCCAAGTTTGCCAGAGCATCTGCTTGAGAATTTTCTTCTCGTGGGATTTGTTCTAAGGAAAATGATTTGAATTTGGCCGAAAGAATTTTTACAATTTCCAAATATGTCGTCATCTTAGCATTTTTTCGCTGTAGGATCCGTTGTAGTGGTTAACAATTAGCAAAGAATCCATGAACACCCGGATATGCTTGACATCTAGGTCCCGGGCCGCCGTTAAACCCGCGATTAGTGCCTCATACTCGCTTCATTGTTGGTAGCCTTGAAATTGCAACTGATGGATTGTGGTATTATGTCCCCTTGTGGCGATTTTAGTACAACTCCAAGACCTGTACCTCTCATGTTAGAAGCACCGTCTGTGTAGAGAGTCCAAATTTTTAGGATGTCATCATCTTGAAGTTGCTGTACTTCCAATTCCACTTCTTGTTGCAGGGTTGGACTAAAATCAGCCACAAAATCAGCTAGGGCTTAGGATTTTATTGCGGTTACAGCTCATATTTGATGTCGTATGTGCTTAATTGTACAGACCATTTCGCCATTCGACCTGACATCTCTGGTTTTCTCATAATATTCTTAATAGGATAGTTAGTGCATACAATTATAGTATGTGTTTCAAAGTAGTGCCTTAATTTAATAGAAGCAGTTATCAAAGCTAGAATTAATTTTTGTAAATGAGAATACCTGGTCTCCGCATCTAGGAGTGTCTTACTTATATAGTAGATGGGTTGCTGATTACCATCTCGTTCGTCACCAAGATCGCACTTACAAAGACCTTCGGATCCGCTGTGTAGATGTAAGGATGTTCCTCCTCTTGAGGTTTGGCCAATAACGGAGGTGTTGACAGGTAAGTTTTGAGCTCCTGAAAGGCTTCTTCATGTTGGTCCTCCCATTGGAACTTATTGTTCTTCCTCAAGATGTCGTAGAAAGGTTTGCATCGATCTGAGGATTTTGAAATGAATCTGGTAAGTGCAGCAATCTTTCCCGTCAACCTTTGGACGTCCTTGACAGATTGAGGTGATGACAGGTTGATAATAGCACGTATCTGTTCTGGAGCGGCTTCAATGCCTCTTTTAGTAACCATTTAACCCAATAACTTCCCGGCCTTCATTCCAAAGTTGCATTTAGCTGGATTTAGTTTCATATTGAAACAGTCCAAGATGTCAAAGGCTTGAGAGAGGTTGCTTATGTGATCTTCGGCTTTCTTGGACTTTACCACCATGTCGTCGATGTATACCTCCATTGTGTCCCCAATCTGATCTTTAAACATCTTTTTGACGAGCCTTTGATACGTTGCACCTGCATTTTTTAGTCCAAAAGGCATGGCAATATAACAATAAATACCTGTGGGTGTTATGAAGGCGGTGTCCTCTTGGTCAGATGGTTCCATCTGAATTTGTTGAAATCCTGAGGATGCGTCCATGAATGTGAGGAGTTCATGTCCGGAGGTGGCATCAACTAACGAATCTATATGTGGCAAAGGAAAAGGATCTTTTAGACAGGCTTTATTCAGGTCGGTGAAGTCGACACAAACTCGCCATTTCTCATTTCTCTTTTCTACCACAACCACGTTTGCTAACCACCTTGGATAATCGACCTCTCGTATCATGTTGTCTTTGAGTAGGCGCTCTACCTCTTCCTTGATGATCTGGTTTCTGGTTTCTGCAAACTTCCTACGTTTCTGGTGTACTAGTTTGAAGCTTGGATCTACGTTAAGTTTGTGAGTGATGACATCTTTGCTAATGCCTGTCATATCATCGTGTTTCCAAGCAAAACTCTTTATTCTGCTTCTTAATAGCTCCACCAGCTTCTCTTCTATATCTGCCGGGATGTCAGTGCCAATAAGTACTTTGATGTCCGGGTTGGAAGGGTCTAGCAATACTTCTTTCACATCATCCTCCCTAGCTTCCAGGACTTCACGTACTTTCCTCGGTAATTGATATGCTTGTTTTGGAGATGTCGACGCCTTCATTGAAGTTTTATAACATTCCTTGGCCACCTGTTGATCACTGTAAATCTTAGCGACACCCCAAGGTGTTGGAAACTTCACACACTGATGGTAAGTGGAGGGTACAGCCTTTATTCCATGAATCCACGGTCTTCCCAGGATGACATTGTAGGATGTTGCGCAATCAATTACGCAGAACCGTTCCATGGTGTTGAGGCCCTTTGAGTATATTGGAAGCTTTATCTCTCCCACCGTTTCTTTGACTTCACCACTGAAGCCTACCAGCACTGAGGACTTCTTAATGATCTCCGATTCTGGGATGTTCATTTCCTTAAGGTTCCCTAACATAATAAGATTAACAGAGCTACCCCCATCAACTAGGATGCGCCGGATTGTACAGTTGGCGATCTGCAAGGAAATAACTAGACCGTCGTGATGGGGTTCCAGCAAATTATCTCGATCGCTTTCATCAAAGGTGATTGGATCCTGGCAAGGTGTCGGAATCCTGGGCTGTCTTTCTGGTTTTTCCTCCTTTGACTCCTTAGCATGTCGTTTTGCAGCAGAATAGGATGTTCCACATATTTCTGAACCTCCGCTGATAAAATTGATCACCTTCGTTGATGCTGGGGGAGAAACTGGTCTTTCGGCTTCATGAGGAGCTTCCGCATTTTCAGCCTTCTTCTTCCTAGATCCCAGCAACTCCTTAAGATGTCCTTTCGAAAGCAAGTAACTGATCTCCTTCCTTAGTGCTATGCAATCTTCAGTAACATGTCCAAAGTCTTCATGGTAAGCGCACCATTTTGATTTGTCACGCCATCCTGTGGCTTTGTCCGTCTTCTTTGGCCATCTGGCTTTGTCCCCAAGGTTGCCCATTGCACAGAGTATACCTGAAATGTCAACAGAAAAACAATAATCAGAAATGTTAGGCACATTATCGTTATCTTCATCCTCACCGTCTATTGAATTAATTTTGCTAGTGTCAATTCTCAGATAAGGATTGGAACGGTGGTTCCTGCGATGGGACGATTCAGTCTTTCTGTCGGGGTTGTCATATGTCGACATCTTGGATGAGGACTTCGATCTTCGCAGCTCGTCTTCCTCCAGTCTTATGAATCTCACTGCCCTGCTCCTGACTTCTTCCAACCGCTTACAAGGAGTCATCACCAAATCTTGATAATACTGTGAATCTTTCTTCAGCCCCATTTTGAATGCTTCTGTGGCTGTCGACATGTCAAGATTGGGAATTTCTAGCACTTCCTTATTGAACCGGTGGACATAATCCTTTAGAGTTTCATTAGGCTGCTGGGTCACATTGTAGAGATCACTTGTCAACCTTTCAAATTGTCGATTGCATGAGAATTGGTTATAGAACATGTTGATAAGCTGGGCGTAAGAACCAATTGAACCTAGAGGTTGCCTAATCAACCATTTGAGGGCTGGTCCAGACAAGGTTGATCCAAATCCCCTGCATAAGCAGGCCTCCCGGAATTGAAGAGGAATATGAATTATGTCCATCTTTTCTTGATAGTGTGCAACATGCTCCTCTGGGTCCGTGGTGCCGTCGTACAACTTCATAGATGGTACACTGAAACGCTTTGGGATGTCAACATTTGCAATTGCTGGGACAAACCGGGATTGATTGTAGCAGTTTTGAGTCACAGGTTGGATTGGAGGAGTTACGCCTGGCACGTTCATTATCAGCTCTCTGAGATCCTGCATCTGTTTGGCTAGTGGATTTCCTGCAAAAGGGTCAGCCATAGGAATACGATTGAAATTATTATTATTAAAAAGATTATTTAGCAAACCAGAGTTGTCCGTAGTAGTCGTGACAGTAGTGTTGTCAATGAATGGAATGAACGGGGTGAATCCTGCGGAAGATGGCGTCAATGGGGTGTCCCCGGGCAAGGATGTCGACATCATTAAGGATGTCAGCAGATGAGTTTGTGGAGGACTGCCCATTGGGATGAATTCACTCTGAAATGTAGATCCTCCGGTGTTGTCAAAGTTGAGAACTCTTGCACGCAGTGATGATATGTTGTCAAGCCGAGACGCGATAAGCTGTTGATCTTTCTGCATCTTAATCATGGAATTGGTCAGCACCTTCGAATTGTTGTCTTGCTGGTCCAACCTTTGATTCAACCTGGTCAGGATACTCCGGATGTCAGCATCTGCATTGGAAGAGGTTGTTCCCTTTTGTGGAGTCTTCGTAGGTTGAGTTGGCTGAGGTCCGGTCTGAGGAGGTGGTGGTAACAAGCTGGTTCTGCCTCCTGATGTTGTAGCAACAGCGGGACCATTGCCGGTGGCAGACACATTGGGGGGTTGTAGACACCCCATTCTGAACCAATAAATCATGATTACACTACTCTTCGTCTCTCTTTTGTGTTTTGATGAAAGCACATTAGTTTCGTCATGTTTCGTTAAGTTTCTAACTAACCTCGTTAGTTTTGGACCTAACTGACTAACGGAACAACTGAAGAGGACAAAATAGTCATCAGACTAGATATCTCGCACGAGATATCATATCTCGCGCGAGATATCCCCTCGACAGGATATGCAGAAATCACTCTCCTTCTTCGTTTCAAACTCTCTTTTTGGATAAAACCTTATCAATTCGGGTAACCAATCAGAACTGAGTTCTGGAACCTTCCTAGGGTAATTTCCCTCTCCACCTTCACCTCTCCAACCTCCTATAAATACTGGATGACTTCCAGTGTTTCAGAGGTCGACAATTCTGATCCTTGATCAAGAAAACACACAACACACACAATTTGTTGGTTTCTTTCCACGAAAGACTCCTTCAAACCACTCACAAACAACTCCTAGATTCGTCCTTCAACCACGTTGATTGACGAACATCGAAGCCCGAATCAAAGGACCAAGGCGAAGCTCCGTCCGCATCAAGATCCAAATCAAGGATCGAGGCGAAGCTCTGTCCGTATCAAGTTTCAACTCTAAACTCGAGTCGAAACTCTGTCCGAATCTCTCCTTAAAAGGTAATCATCCTTTAAACTTTCGTTTCTCTTCTCAACCTCTCTATTGATTTTAGAGTAGTGTAATCCCATCAAAAGGATTAGCTTAGAGTCCCTTCAGTCAATGGAGGCGATCTCGAAGCATACAATCCGACATTCCTAATCAAGAAATTGATTAGGGTTTTCTTGTTCTTTATTTAATTATTTTATTAAAAAGATTGAAAACCTCTCTTTTCTTTAGCAAGACCGATCTCCGGATTGGGTGAAATGGATGCCTTCTAAACCTACCCATTTCATAACCTAAGCCCCGAACCCAAATCTCTTTCAAAATGGTTTTCCTATGTTTCCAATCGAATAATATAGGTGGCGACTCAAAAAGATGAAAAGAATTTCTTTCTCACAACGCTACAGGGGTGCAGACATAGTGAATTTGATTAGGAAATGATCCAAATAACCGATAAACCACGAGGCCCCTCGGTGGGCGCCAAATTGTTTTGGTAGAAAAAACAATAGAGTAGAATCTTAACTTTGATTAGTGTGTGGATTGAACAATAAGGAGGGGACTATGGAATTCGACTATATGGAACAAAAGCAAGAAAATGAAATAATGACCGCGATTTGTTAACGAGGAAAACCTTGGAGGTGATAACCTCTTTGGAAAAAACCCCGGTAGTTAGGTCTCCAACCTTAAAAGTTTCACTATGATGATTATGAGTACAACTTTGGAAGACAATGGAGAAGATTACAAGAGCTTGTGTGTAGAGTGTGTGCGTATGAGCATTAGTGTGTTCCTTCTCCATTTCCCCTTAAATATAAATAAGTATGAAGGAGTCAAATATGGTTCCTACAATCTCGGGATATAAGCTTATCCTTTCAACCTCCGTGAGACCAAGTCGCCCTAGCCGTTGAAGGTATGTTGAACGTGCTGGAGAATATCCCGCATTTCTTCTCTCTTAATTACTGGAAAATAAGAATAAATATATTAGGAAATATTAAATAAGTAAATATTAAAACAATACTTACAGTGGAATGACATCTTGATATGCAGGATCAACTGAAGATGTCACCATGCTGAAAAATACCCACAACAATTGGTGTGCCTACACGCCTCGTCCATGACGTGGTAGCAGAAGGCCAGCCCCGCTGAGCCCCAATCATATCCACTCACCTCATCCCGATTCACCAACAAACCCAACAGAGAAAGACGAGCCGTAGAAGAATGGTTCGCAAAGATGGTCTCAGAAAGGATATACCAGAGGGCACCCCTCACCAATCGATCAGTGATTGCATTCGGCTTGAGCGCATAATCCTCAATCTGACGCCGGAGGGGTGTTAGCTCAACAGCAAATCCCTTAACTTTGTTAGGGACGAAACCGATCAACTGTCTCCACATGGCTGGACCCGCAGGCTTATAACCCGAAGTCTTCGGCAGGGGATCGCCAATGAACTCTAATCCCGTGATCGCAAGGAAATCAGTCGGAGTCATAGTCGCTTCCCCGAAGCGCAAATGCACGGTGTGGGTAGTATCCCACCACCTCTCCCAGATCGCCTGAAGGACTTGGGGAGTCCGTCTTATCCCCCGAAGATTATCAACAATGGTCAATAGCCCCATTTGGGCCACCCTATCTCGAACTCCCTCAAGGTCCTTGATCTTGTCCCACACAACTCTAGCAAATTTTGAGCTCCCTCGACAATTCTTCGTTGGCCTACATGACTGCAAAACAGATGAAAAACAAAAAGGGCAACATTAGAAATCATTCCATGTCAGAAAATCAATGAAATAGGAGAAAAATTTTCATTGGGGCATTTCATCGAACGCTTGGCGTGCGTACAAGAAAAGCTTTCCCAAGGATGCTATTGATGACCCGAATCAACCTCACCTACAATCCATGATGTGTAGGAGGCTCATACGCACACAATGTAACAACAATCATCCAACAAAATGCACAAAATCAGAGCATGCAAGAAGGAACCTAGTTCTAGACAAAAACAAGAAAAAATAGCCATTGATGGAATTTGAATTCAAGGAAAGCGGGTTCAAGCTCAATGCAATACGAGAATCAAGAGTTGAGAGAGAAGCTCTTACCAAACCCTCCCGAACAGCGGTGGAGATGTGCGCGTGCCTATCGAAGGTAAGATCATCGCGGGGATAATCTTTCCCTAGTAAATAACTCCCCAAAATTGGATTTCTTCCTTCTTGAGCCATTGATTATGGAGGGGGAGAGGATTGAGAATGGATTAGGAGGAGAATCAACAAGCAATCCACGAAAAATTGCAGAGAAAAATGACCTTGGCTTGAGCTAGGGAGGGAATTTTGAAAAGGATGTTTTCAAATTAAAAAAGGAGCTGCTATTATATTAGCCCCGACAGTACAAGTCTCGCACGATACATGATATCTCACGCGAGATATACCTTCTGGAAATTGACAAAATTGTCCCCAACAATAAGCGTCTACGCAACGTCAAAATTCAAAATTTTGACACATTTACCCTTGGAAATGTTAAACTAGCAAGGAAACGTGGAGAAATCGGCACCGCAAGTCACGGAACAAGCCAAACGGGACATACGCATGATCGCCCGGTACGGCACCAGTCGCCCGAAAACCAACTGATCCGAAAATCAACTCAATCCACATGATTCAGAGCCCAGAAAGGTGAATCATCAAATTAAAAGCTCGGTCCAACGCCCAAACAGGTGGATCGTCATCATCAAAAAGCTCGGTCTAACGCCCAAACAGGTGGATCGTCATCATCAAAAAGCTCGGTCCAACGCCCAAACAGGTGGATCGTCATCACAAAAGCTCGATCCAACTCCCAAACAGGTGGATCATCAAAAGAAAAGCTCGGTCCAAACGCCCAGACAGGTGGATCGTCGAACCAAAAGCCCGATTCAATGCCCAAACAGGTGAATTGTCATCCTAAACAACAAAACGCCCGATTCGGAAGCCCGTACAGGCGAATCGTCACAAAAATCAACAGGACTCAAAGGACCGGACAGGTAAGCCTTTGTTTTTCTAACAAATTTCCCCGCAGGTTCGGAGCTCAGACAGGCGAATCTTCAGACAGGCAGGTATATTCAGAATTGGGTCTTGATTTGATTCCTCAGTATGAATTTACCTTTTCAAAAAACAAAATATCTTCAATTTTCAAAATACCTAAAGCAGCCTTTTCGTGTTTTGGAGTCGAACTACATCATGGTCTGATTCTCCGATAGAGATACGTAGGAAGCTATGCGGCCCGACCATCCCGATGTTCAGAATGATGTCTTTTCTATCGACGACATGACTTCTTCCATAAGTCTTGTCGCCGAGGGGCTCTGTAGACACCCCATTCTGAACACATCGGATCATATTTATACCACTCTAAGTCTCGCTTTGAGTCAAGAAGTAGAAATCCACCATTTCGTCATGTTTCGTTAAGTTTTGACTAACCATCGTTAGTTCGGGACTAAACTGCATACGAGATAACGAGGAAAGGACGGAATTTTCCACAGGAACAATATCTCGCCGCGAGATTGCATGTCTCGCGCGAGATATCGTCCCTCTGCAGCATGCAGAAGACAGTTTCCTCATCGATTTTAACCTCTTTTCGGGATAAAAGTTTATCCATCCGGCCAACCAATAGAGTTTGGAGTCTGAAACCATCTTGAAGTGTTTGATCTCATCTTCAACACTTCCCCAACCCCTATAAATACTTGGTGACTTCCAAGGTTCAAAGAGGGCCAGAATTTTCACAACACACACATTTTGTTGGTTTCTCTTCCTGAAAGAATACTACAAAATCACCCTAAAAAAATCACCTCAAAGTTTGTTTGTCAACCTTGTTGATAAACAAACATCAAGATCCAAGTCAAGGACTGAGGCGAAGCTCTGTCCGTATCAAGATTCGATTCTAAACTTGAGTCGAAACTCTGCCCAAATTACCTCACGCAAGGTAACCCCCTAAATCCCTTTCTAATTGATTGTTAGAGTGGTATAAGTCTATAGAATCTAGGATCGGCCTAGAGCCTCTCCAAGACATGGAGAAGGTCTCGAAGCAATCGATCCTACATTCCGTTTAACCCCGTTAAATGGATCTTTTATTTGTATTATTTAAAATCTTCTTCTTCTTCTTTTTTTGAAAACCTCTCTTTTCTTTAGCAAGACCGATCTCCGGATTGGGTGAAATGGATGCTCCTTGACCTACCCATTCCATAACCTAAGCCCCAAACCCAAATCTCTTTCAAAATGGTTTTTCTATGTTTTCCAAACGAATAATATAGGTGGCGACTCAAAAGATAAAATGCTCACGCAGCATCGCTACAGCTACTGATACTTTCATTGATGAAATTTCTTCCCAAACAGGGGGAGGATGTGCTGCTGCTACAACTTCTGGAGCTGGTGTTACTGCACGTGCTACCACCAGTGCTGACCCAAGTGATGGTGGAGGTGATAGGGAAGCAGATCAGGAGGAAGATGAAGAAGAAGAGGAGTTTGAAGAAGAAGAAAACTGAAACCTGAAGGTTGTTGAACATGAAGGTTGATATTGCCACTAACTTGTTGGTGGATTTGATTTGTGGTGTCCTAAAATAATGTCTTTTTATTTGGTGATGTGGTTCCTAAACAATTTAATTTTATTTTGTTTATGTTGGTTGCAAAACACTTTATTTGGTTTGCTTAAAACTTTAATAGTTAGGGTGTTTTGTTTACTTGGATGATATTTTGCTACAATGGTTTATGGTTTTATTTTAACTTAGTATATTTCGAAAACTTTTTTAAGTTTGAAATAAATTAGTTTCTTTTGATAAAATCATTGTTTAGATTAGCTCCTTGATTAAGGGGGAGTTAATTTTCATGAAGATGTTATACTTTGTTTCTATGCTCTGTTTATCTGTTTATGGACTGACATATTGCAGGAGAGCAGCACATTAGTGTTGGGTTTTATGGGTCCATGCACAGCGGAATTTAAGCATAATTAACACAAAACCCAAGAGCCCTAAGATCCGTTCTATACGATTAAATTGAATTCCTATGAGATAGAATTTACCAACCTTAATTGCTTTCCGTTCTTGAGCTATCGAACAATTTATCGGTGTGATTTTGAATCACAATCTTCGATCTTCAAAAACATTGAATCTTCGAATTGGAACTCTAGGCCTTGATCATCGTACGAGCGAAGACCCTCTAGTAGTATCCACACCTTTGAATGAACCAAGGACGGTTCTTGAGGATTGCTAGATCCTTAAACCTATGGAAAGAAATTGAGAAACCTTTTGGTGAATTTTCTCTCTTGAAAATTCGTCTGTATTTCGGCTGTTCACAGACCTCATATTTATACTACAATAGTATTAATATTTGTGCCCCAATCGTATTAGGAAACAAGGCTGTAAATCGCCTCTGGGCAAGATCTGTCGCGCGATGACTTTTGCCAGATTAAGAAATCTCAATTTTCTTCCTTTGGTTTAACCAATTCATTCCAATTGTGTGTGACCCAATAGGATTATATTATGTTGGCAATGAGCCCAATCATATCGACCCTCATAAAATATAAGAGGACTCTAGCAAGCCATTATGTCTACCCAATTAATATAACGTAAGAGTTCACGTTTCCAATGGTACACTTCCATTTCTCCCTTTGTCTCACGATGATATATTGAACACAAGTCATGGTCCACGTCAACTTGTATTTGTTCAATGATTTCTCGATATTGAGTATAATGATAATCCAATCGCATTGGGGTATGGCCATACACTTTCATCATCATCACTCATCGAAGGGCCCAAGCAAAACATCTCTCTTTCGAGGGACAAATTCCATCTTGACTTATCATCCTTCCCATCATGAATTCGATCATGCCAAAGATAGCCTTTATAAATATCATGTTAAGATATCGTTTGACTAAAATCAAACATAACTTTCATCATATGTAAGGTCATGATAATCTCAGGTCTAGGGACTAAATGAAGTGACCGTATGAGATTTAATTATGACATTTGACCATGATATAAATCTCATATGGGTCAAGTCCAGTCACTTGTTCACTAACAAGTACCCATAATTTTAATGTGCATCTCTATGCATATAATCATCATATGATTATCCATTAACAATTATACTAATTATTCACTTAATAATTAGAGACGGAGATTATTACAATAAATATGCAAAATATATAATAATCAAATAATAAACTTTTCATATAATAATAGATAATGTCAACATATAAGTCTATCAACTATAGGCCTAGGGCATAACATAACACTAACAGTCTCCCACTTGCACTAGGCCCAATCTCCCATGTATCGAATACCCATGGACCTAAGATGACCATCATGCTTAGCTTGTGGAAGAGCCTTAGTTAATGGGTCCGCCACGTTGTCATTAGTGTCTACTCTGCATATCTTTACATCTTCCCTTTCGCATATCTCTCGGATAATGTGGAAACGTCGAAGTATGTGTTTGAATCTTTGATGTGACCTTGGTTCCTTTGCTTGTGCAATGACACCATTATTGTCACAATAAAGTTCAATAGGAACATTGATACTTGGAACGACTTCCAAATCACTAATGAACTTTTTAATCTAAACAGCTTCTTTAGCTGCATCAGATGCTGCTATTTACTCAGCTTCGGTTGTAGAATCAGCGACGGTACTTTTCTTGGAACTTTTCCAACTGACAGTGCCTCCATTCAGCATAAACAAAAATCCTGTCTGCGATCTGTAATCATCTTTGTCGGTTTGGAAGCTAGCATCTGTGTAACCTCTTATAACAAGATCTTCTTTCATTCCTCCAAAAACCAAGAATACATCCTTAGTTCTCCGTAAGTACTTGAGGATATTCTTGACTGCTATCCAATGTGGTTCGTCGGGATCCGATTGGTACCTACTCATCATGCTTAGAGCACACGAGACATCGGGTCTAGTACATAACATAGCATACATGATAGACCCAATTGCCGAAGCATATGTGTAAGTACCCCAATCTGGATCGCTCTCCATCCCAGCATACGACAAAACCAGAGGCAAACTTCCGGAGGTCATAACTCCTTCATACGAACTCCGATTGAGACGTGCCATATATGGTTGGAAAGCTCTCGACGAGAGCTAGCTTGCCATCACATTCACAAGAGCATGGAAAGTCCGTACGGACCTCTTTGCATGCCAAAAGGTCCGTACGGACCTCTTTGCACCAGACATAATCATTACGAAAATCCCCTTAAAGTCCACGAGATTCCCTCAAATCCCGGAAATCCATCATTACCTAAGAGGTCCGTACGGACCTCTTTGCAGTTTTCCACTACTATAAATAGAGGGCTTCCCCTCCTCATTTTTTCACACCTCCCTCTTCTCTCTTCCTCCCTTAGCCTTCTGGCTCCCCTCTAAGTCCTCTCGAGGCACTCCCGGCCCCTTTCGGATCCTTCCGAGGCCTTCCGAGCTCCCTTGTGGTGCTCCGAAGCCTCCCCGAGCGCTCCCGAGACGCTCCCGCGCTGCCCCGAGGCACTCTCGAGGTACTCTGAGGCCCCTCGTGGTACTCCGAGGCCTTGCCTGGTCTTTCCACGGTGTCCCGGCTCTTTCCGAGTCAAACCGACGATCCCAAATCACGCCGAAACTCTGCCCGAGTGACTCCTGCCACCACAACGCACGCCGAACCTCTGCCCGAGTGATCCCGACAATCCCCACGCACGCCGAACCTCTGCCCGAACGCAGCCTACAACCTCAACTCACGCCAAAACTCTGTCCGCGGACAACCGGCATCTCCCGAAGCAATCCCGATCCGTACCGGAACGCTACTTCGACCTCAAACACCATTCCCAAGCGGAAGACAGACACGAACCAACATTGGTAAAGCTTCCTTCCTATACTATTTCAATACATTTCCATACATAGCATACAATGTAGACATCCGATACAGCATGCATTTTTAAAAGCACACACACACACACACAACATTTAAAGGATATTAGGGGTATCCGAAAGACTCGTTTACGAGGCTACTCTGTGAGCTCTAATATTCTAATATTCTCTTCCCGGGAGTCATCTCGACCTCCGAACTCAAAATCTCATCACACAAAATAGCTTTAAAATTATCTTTAAACCGATGCCCTTTTTTCAATGTTTTGGGCTTAATAAAAACGGCGTGGCGACTCTACAAAATGCGAAAGCAAAACGGCGAGACACCTCCAACACGCAACGCTAAAACGGAATAAGCCGGATGCCGGGCGCGATTGTGCCTGCCTCTCGGATCCGGGCGACCTCCCGAAGCCGACGAATGCGAGATGCCGGCTCACAGCGCGCGAGCCGGATCCCGGTAATTTCGGTTGGCGACTCATTGGGAAATTTTGTTTTAAAAACTTTTAAACAAAGCAAAAGATTTTTAAACGATGATGAGGGTCAAACTTTCATTTTACCCCTTCCTTTAATCAAGTTGTGTGTGTGTGTGCACGTGCTTCGTTTTTATTTTACAAAAAACAAAAAATAAAAATACAAAAAAATGCATCAATATACATCTCGTGCATACATTTAAAATTCTTCAAAAATTTCTATTTTACTCGTAAAAGAATTTTAGAGACCGCACACTACGCGCACCGCCGCCTCGGTTACACCGCACACTACGCGCACCGGCCGCCTGATACACCGCACACTACAACCCTTAACCCGGAGTGGTCTCGGTTGCAGTCCGTTTGGTCTTCCTAGGCCTCTGGGCGCGCACGGGATCATTCCAAACATCCCATCCTAGCCAAGCGTCAACCCCGCACGTTTGAGTCTTGAGTCACACTCGTCCAAACTCGGTTGGTTTTTACCACCGTGTCATACCTCGATACATATACCATGCCGGCCATTTTTCGAGTCAAGGCTCGGAACTCAAGATCCCTCGCGCAAGCGAAGCGATGAAAGGTCATGCTAAAATCTTGACCCGATCTTGATTTCCGACTACACCTGCACGATGTTCCGTCCCGATATACATCCATGCTCGCATGACACCATGTCATCACGCCTTTGATACGTCGCCCATGACGATATGACCCACCTAACGCCTAACGTCACAGATCCCTTGCGCAAGCAAGGTAAAGAGAGGTCATGCCGAACTCTTGACCTGATCTTGACTCGGGCCGGCTCGGTTCACTATTCACATGGCTAACGCATCAAAACGAACATGACAAAGCTCGGTCCTTAGGTTCGATTTTTCTTTAGGCCGGTGGAAACCGCTTGCACTATAGGACCCTCGCCCGGGCCGTCCACCCCGGGATGTCGAAATACGGGTGCAAAACGAGGGGCTTATAGCCGCACGTATGGTCTCCATCGACCCAGATCTAGCATAGTTGCGAAAAAGAAGAGCAATCTTTTCCAACCTACCTAGGATTCTCGAGAAAATACTGTTTTTAAGTAAATTAAAACAACAAAAAAAATCGTAAAATAAAAGAAACGGAAACCGCATGCCACGTGAGCTTTCCCCTTCTATCCCGTTAGGCCATTCCCGTGTCTAAACCTTGCCCGTCACCCTCCAAATAACCGAGAGTGGTTGAGAATCCCTGGAAGCCGCCTTTTCAGTATTGAGGTCACAAGGTCCGATAGCCCTTCCAGCTTCAACGGTCCGCACCGTCCAATACTCCCATGACGGATCAACAGATAACAGCCAGGGAAACGGAACCCCGCCCCGGAAACTTCCAAACAATGGAAGAAGTTTGGCAAGCTTTTTAAGGCTCTCGAGAAACGCCAAGAAGAGCAAAGCAGGCTTGGATTGAATATGCCATGCGCCGTCGCATAACCGTCGTGGTTCCCCAACCTGATGGGACCGTCGTTCTCATAGAAGACGGAGAAATATCGGCTCCCCCAGTCTCTCAAAGCTATCAGCAGGTCCCTCCTTCACAAAGCCACGGAAACCTAGCAATGCAAGGCAACTCCCGCTCAAAGCTCCATTCGAGCCTCAGTCAAACAGGTCTGATTTTCCAACCTCTGCACACCTATGGGTCCGCTCCCTCAGATCCTAACACCTCTCAATATCCCCTGGAATTCAATCATGTGCCTCTGTATGAGTCCCGCAGCCACAACTTGAAATCCCAATGTTTACTGTGTGGACGGACATCCTGTGCGGATATCCCGACATTTCAAACCTTCCACCCGCTGGATCGCCACTGGGGCTAATGAAGCATTTCCCAATTCCTAAACACAACCCTTAGTGGTCCAGGCAATTACGCCCCAATTTCAACCTTCCAGATATGGGTTGGTATACACTCAACCGCTCCCCAAGACTCCCGAATGGCGATCCCATCCTCCAATCCACCTCCATCTTCGGTCTCCATCCTGCAAAACGGCAGCCGCTTCCGCCTACCGACCCCCATATACGGCTTGGCGTAACATGCAAAGGAGATACAACGGAAGAGTTTCCTTAAGCAAAAGGAAAAAGGTTACCAAACACCTCCAAACAAGAAGAAAGAGGTTACCAGAGTACCACTACATCCGTAACGGAGCTCAAGTAAACCGCGATCAAGCACCCCGAGGAACGACAATCCCCTCGCATACCACGCTCCAAAGATTTTGATAACCTCGGGATGCCCTCGAGCCAAGTCCTCGAGACACTAGTAAAGAGGAACATTCTCAAACCCTTGAGAATTTCCAACCAAAGACTCGCAAGCCCAACATGGATATGAGCAAGCATCGCGCCTTCCACAACTACCCTTGGCCACACCACCGACAATTGCTTCGTGCTAAAACAAGTGGTCCAAGGGCTAATCGAAGAGGGAAAGTTGGAACGCCCCCGCGGTCCCATCACGCTGAAACCCTTTCCCTAGAAATGACGGGATAATCAGGGTGGAGAAGTCCTCTGCAAATTCCCGTGATGAATGGGGACATGAAGACGGAACCTGGGGCTTCCGCAATGAAGAATTCGAGAGAAAGAATCCAAGAACGGTTATTCCCCAACAATCCTTTCCAGTAATCGGGGCACACCAAGGGATGGATCGAGCCTTCCCTGCAGATAAGGCAGCTCGAGACAGCCGAGCAAGTGGCAAAGATCAAAACGGTGTGACTTTCACAAACGCGACCCACAAACAAAGAAGAAGAGACAGGACGAGAAGCTTGGACTAACCCCCCATCTCCTAGAGTCTATCTTCAAAAATAAAAGACCCCGAGTCTGTCGTATTTATGTTCGAGTCTCTCGAGTCGTCTGATGGCCTTACGCCTAAAGATTATGTGTTTGTAACATAAACCGCGCTTCCTTATGCTTTGAATAAATGATCGACCTTTCGAGTATCCCTCATTGCCACTTTAACAAATGATAAATTAACTAATCAAAAACAGCTTAATAATGATTCACTTGGTAAAGACGCAGACACATTAATGAACAATGCATTAAAACAAATCTTTAAGCATGTTGTCAAACGAGAGGAAAATCGTGCCCAAGCCGCGAGAAGGTTCTAACCAAAATGAATTTGGGAACCGCCGAAGAGCCCAAAGAGACGCAAATCAAAGAATCACACAATAAACCTCGTAGGTTCTAGTACTGTTTTCATTCAATCAAGTCCTCCTCGGACATTGTAATTAAGTCTTCAATTTTCCATACATAAGTCTTCTTTCTTTTCTTGCTAGACTTGAGACATTATTTTGCACCCCACATTACATTTAATGAAATGGTTTTGTTCTATGTGATCACTTGCATTGCTCAACAAGTAATTCCACAAATGATTAATGCTTTGATTAATTGGTGTGAGAAAGTCAATCGATAGCTCCCCATACACCTTACCATACCCCACACAAAGGCCTCCATCAAGCCATACACTTTCCAAAACATGTCCCCACCACCACCTTGACCAAGTCAACGACGGCAGGAACATCAAAGGACAACAAAAGGTCACTTAGCATCAAAAGATTGACCCCATGTCGATAACAATCTAGGGGCTTGCCTTCGCCCTCGTGCGCATCAAGAAAGTTCAAGAAGGGGCTTGCCTTCGCCCTCAAATGCTTCAAAAAAAAAAAAAAAAAAAGCTCAAGCAGAAGCTACAAAAAAAAGCTCAAGCAGAAGCTACAAAAAGCTCAAGCGTAAAAAAAAAGAGCTCAAGCAGAAGCTTCACAAAAATAAATGAGGTCAAGGACCCAGAGCCAACAATCAAGAAGCAATGGATTTATTGAAACTGCCGTCAAATACGACTTGTCAAGGAATCACCTCAAGGCCCGTGCCTCATCATTCAACCTTCCAAGCCTTTTCGTCAAAGGCCGCACGAATTTTCATGCCCTGGCCCCAAAGCGAAACACAGTTCAACCCCGAACTACGTCGACCTGAGCTCCTTGCCTCAAGGGGAACGTAGGCAACCAGAAATGGTCCGGTCATAAACACATACAAATCCACAAACCCGGTCTCATCAATGACCTCTCCTATACACAAACCTTCTTTCACACTGCATCAACTCGATCCTTGATACCGGTTGACTTTCTCCTCGTGATTAATCAAAGCATATCGGTTTAATTGTTGAATAACCCGAACATCAACAAAGGGTTTTAAGCAAACAAGTAATCATTGTGAACAAATCAAGTTTTCAGATGTCTCGACAAGTCTTCTTTTTCTACAAAATAGGAAAATAGAGCTAAACACTGATTTTCTGTCAGCAAGGGCTTCCATACACTTTTACAAGCTTTTCAGTACTCATACTCTCTCAAAAGAGTCAAACCCAAAAGCATGTTTTTTGTGCCTATATCAAATAAGGCATTCACACAAAAAGGGACCCCTTTCCACCTTTTCAAATAATATATACGCCCTTGCGAGTGTACATTACAAGTCATTTTTCCCACAAAAGAGGGTCGAACTACGCAGACCTGAGCCCCTCAGTCTGAGGGGAACGTAGGCATCCTTCATTGGTTCGGTCTAAGGTATACACAAAATTCCAAAAATTGATGCCAACAAGGCTCAGACAAGAAGCAAGCAAGAGATTTTGCGTCTCGACAAAGCTTTAAAAGTAAATCACAAACCATCACAGTTAAAACACTTCTTGATGAGTTCAAGCACGGTCTACTCTCAAACTCACAACATGCTAAAAGACGACTTAAAACATTTAACAATCAATGTGTCTGCGATGCCGATGAATGGATACTCAGTGTTTCAGAAGGTCATTCCATGCTACTCGCGTTTGGCCCTTCATCACTTCTTTCCTTTCCTCCCTCGTCCCCAACGAGTCTTTTTCATTCCCCATGAGCGAGTTCTCGTCTCCTCATTCCGAGATCAGAGTCCTCCTTGTCGTGTCAAACGAACCCGCCGCTCTCGTAGCATCGTTCACCCGTGCCTCGGCTCGGATCTCCTCCCTACGAGCTCCGCAAAAGGGGACCTCTCCCGCCGCCCGTCAACTCGAGTCCCGTAGTCAAACAAAGCGTCTCCCATGACATCCCGAGGGTTAGACCAAGCTTCGCACTCCTAAGGCTATAGCGGAGACGACAATCTTGCCCTGCACTGCTTCACGCCCGCTCCCCAAAACCACTGTCCGCCCGATATGCTACTCATACCAATCCGTGTACTCGATGGTCAAGACAACATTCTCCCGGCATCTAAGGAGCACCACAGAGGGAAAGCGGAATACTTCCATACCCTCGTAAAATACATAAAAGCATCGTGATCTGTCATGCGTAAAGAAGCTACCTCCACGTTGGCAATGTCATCCCACCAAAGAAAGGCTCCCGCCTCATCCCGAACCGACGGAAACAAGCAACGGAACACGTAAAGAGGACCAAGGCAAACACGGAACTCGACAACATAGGAACCTTCCCGACAGCCCTCCTAGTTTCAATCCCCCAAAGGGAAACCCACCAACGAATCTGATGCGTACCAAGATGTGCCATCCATCTCTCCTGCTGCATCGATCCATGTCCAAGACAAAAGGTCACCGAGCAAACGTCCACGGACTAAGAGACGCCTGAGACTCGTGCATGGTTTGAAGCCTCTCTCGCAACCATAATGCAAGCAAAGCAGGGCTTCCCCGCATTGAATCGGTCCCTCATCACCGATGATCTACACCGTGGAAGGTTTCCCCGGAACCAAAGGAACGATATCTCGCCCGCCCGACAATGGCCTCGCCATATCAAACAGAGCACCGTCACATATCCCGAGGTAGCCAACCCCGAAAAGAGTGGCTATCAAGCACAAAGCGAACGCGTCCCAGGAGACATCACTCCCGCCACCGCTCATGAAACCGCTAAAGCCGCTTCAGCCCCCAACCGGCTCGTAAAACTTGCCAAAGCCGCTCACCTCCATTAACCACAAATGCATTCCCACTCATGCGACATGCACAAAAATAATAATAAGCTAGCAACAATTCCTAGGTCAATCCCGGAATCACAAATACGTCATTACATCTTAAATAAAATACTTTCTTTGTCAAATACAAGTGTTTTATTACAGTACAAAATGTCTCGTTGCTCCACAAAAAAAACAATGGAAAGAGGAAAAGCAAAAGAGCCCTAATCCGATTCATCATCATCCTCCTCCACAAACGAGAAATTCGGCATCTCGGCGCTCCGCCACCACATCATCGTCCTCGGTGAACCCAAAGACCTTCCTCAACCTGGATAATCCAAGAAGTCCACAGAATAAGAACGAAGAAGGAAAAAGAAGATGAGCCATCCCTCCTCTCCTTGTCCAAAGACACGAGGCGTCCCACGTCCTCGCCAAGTTCGACAGAGGTGCTACCTCGCCTCGCCAAGTTCGTACAGAGGCTCCATCTCGCCCTCACCGCAAGTTCGCATGCAGGCGCTACCTCGCCCTCGCCAAGTTCGCACAGAGGCTCCATCTCGCCCTCACCGCAAGTTCAGACAGAGGCGCCATCTCGCCCTCACCGCAAGTTCGCAGAGGCGCTACCTCATCCTCACCAAGTTCGTACAGAGGTTCCACCTCGCCCTCACCGCAAGTTCGAGAGGCGCTACCTCGCCCTCACCAAGTTCGTACAGAGGCTCCATCTCGCCCTCCCGCAAGTTCGCACAGAGGCGCTACCTCGCCCTCACCAAGTTCAGATAGAGGCTCCATCTCGCCCTCCCCGCAAGTTCAGACAGAGGCGCTACCTCGCCCTCACCAAGTTCAGACAGAGGTTCCACCTCGCCCTCACCGCAAGTTCAGACAGAGGCGCTACCTCGCCCTCACCAAGTTCAGACAGAGGCTCCATCTCGCCCTCACCGCAAGTTCAGACAGAGGCGCTACCTCGCCCTCACCAAGTTCAGACAGAGGCTCCATCTCGCCCTCACCGCAAGTTCAGACAGCGGCCCCACCTCGCCCTCACCGCAAGTTCAGACAGAGGCGCCACCTCGCCCTCACAGCAAGTTCGGACAAAGGCGCCATCGCGTCCTCATCCTTTCAGCGACTTCGGTCAAAAACGCCAGCGCATCCGCAGCATTTCAAAGCAATCTCTTGGCCGTGGGCGCCACACGTCCTCAACATTTCAACAACTCGATCGTAGGCGCCCCATGCCCTCTAACACTTAAGCAATTCAGCCAGAGACGCCACCACATCCTCTTCATCTCGGTCAGAGGCGCCCCACGTCCTCAACAATTCAACTTCCTCCTCACAAAGGCGCCTCCTCCTGCAGGTAAACACAGCAAAGGTATGTCAATAAACTTCAAACGCAAGACATAGCTGTAATAAATGCTACATAAAAGAATAATCCCAGCACGGCATGATGCCTTTCCAAAAATTCCCACAAACAAAGTTCCATACAGGATCCACAAAATGCCCATCAAACTCAACTTAGGTCCAGACGCCTTAGAATAGTCCCAATTTAGGTTCATACTCCTGAAACTAAACCCCAACTTAGGTCATATTCTTGAACTAGGTCCCAACTTAGGTCATACTCCTGAACTAGGTCCCAACTTAGGTCATACTCCTGAACTAGGTCCCAACTTAGGTCATACTCCTGAACTAGGTCACAACTTAGGTTCATACTCCCGAACTAGGTCCCAACTTAGGTCATACTCCTGAACTAGGTCCCAACTTAGGTCATACTCCGAACTAGGTCCCAACTTAGGTCATATTCCCGAACTAGGTCACAACTTAGGTTCATACTCCCGAACTAGGTCCCAACTTAGGTCATATTCCTGAACTAGGTCCCAACTTAGGTCATACTCCTGAACTAGGTCCCAACTTAGGTCATATTCCTGAACTAGGTCACAACTTAGGTTCATACTCCCGAACTAGGTCCCAACTTAGGTCATATTCCTGAACTAGGTCCCAACTTAGGTCATACTCCTGAACTAGGTCCCAACTTAGGTCATACTCCTGAACTAGGTCCCAACTTAGGTCATACTCCTGAACTAGGTCACAACTTAGGTTCATACTCCCGAACTAAGCTTCAACTCAGGACATCACCACGTCCACTCACCACAAACCTCACTACTTCACCACGGGCGGCCGGAAGGCTTTAAACCACTCGGTCAGGAGACCAGTATAAACCTCCCCATCACTATCTCCACGGCCAGGAAGGCTTTAAACCACTCGGTCCCAGGAGGCGTATAAATCAGCCAAACTACTATCCCCAAATGGAAGGCTCTAAACCACTCGGTCCTAAGACCGTATAAATCTCCCAAATCACTATCGCCCGGCCGGAAGGCCTTAAACCACCCGATTAGGAAAATCGTAAAATTTCCATCCCAGATACCACCACGTCCTCACAATTGACCTCGGCGGTCACCACATATCGGGACATCACCCCGTCCTATCACTGACCTCGGCGGTCACACAACACTTTAGGGCACCACCACGCTCACATACACTCACAATTTCACGACCTGCGAACTACGACCGGGCTTGATTCCCGCCAGGATACGTAGGAATCCTATCGCGGGGTCCGGCCATCGACCTATACGGTCGCTCGGGACACCACCACGTCCTTATCACTGACCTCGGCGGTCACACAACACTTCAGGGCACCACCACGCCCGCACTCACAAACACTCACCCCACACACGAACTACGATCAGGCTTGATTCCCGCTAGGGATACGTAGGAATCCTATCACGGGGTTCAGCCTCCAACCGACCTAAACTGTCACATAACAGGACACCGCCATGTCCTCACGCACTGACCTACACGGTCACTTCCTCTCCCAGCACGCGATCCAGATCAGGACCCTTATCTTATCGACGACCCCACTTCTTTCATAAGTGACGTCGCCGAGGGGCTTCTGTAAGTACCCCAATCTGGATCGCTCTCCATCCCAAAGATACGACAAAACCCAGAGAGGCAAACTTCCGGAGGTCATAACTCCTTCATACGAACTCCGATTGAGACGTGCCATATATGGTTGGAAAGCTCTCGACGAGAGCTAGCTTGCCATCACATTCACAAGAGCATGGAAAGTCCGTACGGACCTCTTTGCATGCCAAAAGGTCCGTACGGACCTCTTTGCACCAGACATAATCATTACGAAAATCCCCTTAAAGTCCACGAGATTCCCTCAAATCCCGGAAATCCATCATTACCTAAGAGGTCCGTACGGACCTCTTTGCAGTTTTCCACTACTATAAATAGAGGGCTTCCCCTCCTCATTTTTTCACACCTCCCTCTTCTCTCTTCCTCCCTTAGCCTTCTGGCTCCCCTCTAAGTCCTCTCGAGGCACTCCCGGCCCCTTTCGGATCCTTCCGAGGCCTTCCGAGCTCCCTTGTGGTGCTCCGAAGCCTCCCGAGCGCTCCCGAGACGCTCCGCGCTGCCCGAGGCACTCTCGAGGTACTCTGAGGCCCCTCGTGGTACTCCGAGGCCTTGCCTGGTCTTTCCACGGTGTCCGGCTCTTTCCGAGTCAACCGGCGATCCCAAATCACGCCGAAACTGCCCGAGTGACTCCTGCCACCACAACGCACGCCGAACCTCTCGCCCGAGTGATCCCGACAATCCCCACGCACACGCCGAACCTCTGCCCGAACGCGGCCTACAACCTCAACTCACGCGAAACTCGTCCGCGGACAGCGGCATCTCCCCGAAGCAATCCCGATCCGTGCAGGCACGCTACTTCGACCTCAAACACCATTCCCAGCGGAAGACAGACACGAACCAACATTGGTAAAGCTTCCTTCCTATACTATTTCAATACATTTCCATACATAGCATACAATGTAGACATCCGATACAGCATGCATTTTTAAAAGCACACACACACACACAACATTTAAAGGATATTAGGGGTATCAGAAAGACTCGTTTACGAGGCTACTCGGGTGAGCTCTAATATTCTAATATTCTCTTCCCGGGAGTCATCGACCTCAGAACTCAAAATCTCATCACACAAAAAGCGGTTTAAAATTATCTTTAAAGCGATGCCCTTTTCAATGTTTTGGGCTTAATAAAAACGGCGTGGCGACTCTACAAAATGCGAAAGCAAAACGGCGAGACACCTCCAACACGCAACGCTAAAACGGAATAAGCCAGATGCCGGGGCGCGATTGTGCTGCCTCTCGGATCCGGGCGACCTCCCGAACAGCGACGAATGCGAGATGCCGGGGCTCCGCGCGCGAGCCGGATCCCGGGTAATTTCAATATGGAATACCATTCATTCTCTTTCGCTCATCATTAGTCTTAGGACTTTGAGTCTTGCTAAGAGATACACCATGCAACATTGGCAAGTTTCCTCTTTTAGAATTATCCATTTGGAATCTTCTAAGAACCTTGTCAATGTAAGTACTTTGACTTAAACCAATCATCCTTTTAGATCTATCTCTATAGATCTTGATGTTGGGTTTTATGGGTCCATGCGCAGCGGAATTAAGCATCAAATTAACACAAAACCCAAAGCCCTAAGATCCGTTCTATACGATTAAATTGAATTCCAATGAGATAGAATTTACCAACCTTAATTGCTTTCCGGTCTTGAGCTATCGAATAATTTATTGGTGTGATTTTGAATCACAATCTTCGATCTTCAAAACCTTTGATCCTTCAGATTGCTTTGGAAAGTTTGAACTTTAGGCCTTGATCGTCGAACGAGCGAAGACCCTCTAGTAGTATCCACAAGTTAGAATGAACCAAGAACAGTTCTTGAGAATTGCTAGATTCTTAAACCTATGGAAGAAATATTGAGAAACCTTTTGGTGTTTTTCTCTCTTGAAAATTCGGCTAGATTTCGGCTGTTTACAGACTCATATTTATACTACTTTAGTATTTAGAGTTTGTGCCCTAATCAAATTAGGAAACAAGTGTAAACCGCCTCTGCGGCTTGTTATGTCGCGCGGATGCATATGCCAGATGGCCAGTTTTGTCGCGCTACAGCTCAAGCCATATCAGGAACTCTCAATCATTTCTTTCTTTCGTTTAACCAATTCATTCTAGTTGTGTGTGACCCAATAGGATTATATTAAGTTGGCAATGAGTCCGATCAACTCGACCCTTATAAGACATAAGCGGACTCTAGCAAGCCATTATGTCTACCCAATTAATATAACGTAAGAGTTCACGTTTCCAATGGTACACTTCCATTTCTCCCTTTGTCTCACGATGTTATATTGAACACAAGTCATGGTCCACGTCAACTTGTATATGTTCAATGCTTTCTCGATCTCTAGTATAATGATAATCCAATCGCATTGGGGTGTGGCCACACACTTTCATATTATCACTCATCGAGGGGCCCAAGCAAAACATCTCTCTTTCGAGGGACAAATTCCATCTTGACTTATCATCCTTCCCATCATGAATCTGATCATGCCAAAGATAGCCTTTATAAATATCGTGTTAAGATATCGTTTGACTAAAATCAAACATAACTTCCATCATATGTAAGGTCATGATAATCTCAGGTCTAGGGACTAAATGAAGTGACGATATGAGATTTAATTATGACATTTGACCATGACATAAATCTCATACGGGTCAAGTCCAGTCACTTGTTCTCTAACAAGTACCCATAAATTTAATGTGCATCTCTATGCATATAATCATCATATGATTATCCATTAACATTTATACTAATAATTCTCTTAATAATTAGGGACGGAGATTATTACAATAAATATGCAAAATATATAATAATCAAATAATAAACTTAAACGATAAAGATGATACATAACGGTTTTAAGCTAAACATAACTAAAGCCTAGGGCATTACACCAACAGTCTCCCACTTGCCCTAGGCTCCATCTATGTATCGAATACTCATGGCCATCATGCTTCTGCCTGTGCGAGGGTCTTTGTAAGTGAATCCCTAATATCATCATCGGTTGATACATTGCATATCTTAACGTCTTCTCATTCTTTATGAATTCCTCGAAAAACGTCTAAGTGAGTATTTGGATCGCTGTTGTGACCTTGGTTCCATTGTTTGCACAAATGGCACCACTATTGTCATAACAAAAGTTTCACCAATTAGTGATACTTGGAACATTCAAAACACTAATGAACTTTTGATCCAAACTGCCTCTTTTAGCCACATCATATGTTGTTAAAATTTGGCCTTAGTCGTAGAATCGGCTACGATTTTCGGCTTGGAACTTCTTCCAACAAAACCGCACCTCTAATAAGCATAAACACAAATCCTAATTGCGATTTTAAATTGATTTTGTCAGTTTGGAAGCTAGCATCTATGTAACCCTTACAACAAGATTAACTTCCAACCTTTCAAATATCAAGAACATATCCTTAGTTCTTCTTAAGTACTTAGGATCATCTTGACTGCCATCCAATGGTTCACATCAGGATCAGATTGGTATCGACTCATCATGCTCAAAGCATATGAGACATCGGGTCTAGCACAAGTCATGGCATACATGACAGATCCAAATGCCGAAGCATATAGAACTTCATTCATTCCCCTTTTGCTCATCAGCTGTCATAAGACAATGAATATTGATAAGAGAAATACCATGACCCATTGACAAGCTACTCTTCTTAGACCCTTCTAAGAACCCTGTCAATGTGAATACTTTGACTCAAACCAATTTATCCTTCTAAATCTATCTCTATAGATTTTGATGCCAAGGATGTAAGTGGCTTCACCCATATCTTTCATTGAGAAACCTTTCTTTGACCAAGACTTGACAGTCTTAGTGTCGAAACTTATTTTTCCAATGACTAAGATATTATTGTAATAAAACAATAGAAATAATACTACGCTCCTTCTGAATTTCATGCATACACAAGATTCATCTTTGTACTTGATGAAGTCAAACTCTTTGACCAATTCATCAAAAACGAAGATTCCAATTCCTTTGAAGCTTGCTTCAACCCATCTCATAGATCTTTGCAACATGCATATTTTATTATATTTTCTTGGATCGACAAAACTCTCGGGTTGTGTACTATACACATCCTTAAGAAAATCGTTTGACATCCATTTGTCATATCACATAGTCATAATATGCGATCATGGCAATTTGAAATTCTAATAGACTTCGACATTGTAACTGGCAAAAAGGTTTCAACATAGTCAATATTATGAATTAACCCAAATCCCTTTGCTACAATCCTTAGTCATGAAAGTATACACCTTCCCATCCATGTTGGTCTTGAAGACCTACTTGCATCCTTTAGTTTTTACACCTTCAGGTAGCCCAATCAAGTTCCAAACTTGATCATCGAACATGGATTGTAATTCGAATTCCATGGTTCCTAACCATTTACCCAAATTAGGAATGGACATCGCTTCAAGGTAGGAGTAGGATCGTCATTCTCAATGACATCCACTTTATTACTTTCCGATATGAGAAATCAATATTTCTCGGGTTCGGATCGTAACCTATCCAATCTACGATGGACTTGTGCATCTTGAACCAGTTTCACAACTCCTTGTGAACTTGGTTCCGTCTCTACTCTTGGTTTCATATTATTTTTGGGTTCTCGAACTCCTTTCAAGATTAATTTTACTCCCACTAGATTCTTTATTGAGAAACTATTTCTCAAGAAACGAATCAAATAGAGCAACAAACATTTTGTTCTCTTTGCGGTTGTAAAATTAATATCCGAAAATAATCTTGTCAGATTTGGTGCTAACTTATCATAGACAAGTCTCTTCTTATAAGCTTTGCAACCCCAAATCTTCATGAAAGACAAACTAAGTTTTCTTCCATGCCACATCTCATGTGGGGCCTTAGGAACCAATTTAGTAGGGACTCGATTCAGTGTAACCGCATTATTTCTAATGCATATCCTCAAAAGGAAATAGGAAATAGGAAAGTCTAATTGACACATCATCGAACTAACCATGTCCTACAAGGTTCAATTCCTCCTATCAGACACACCATACAATGTGGTGTTCCGGGTGGAGTCAACTCTCAAACGATTTCACAGTTTTGAGATGATTGTCAAATTCTTGGCTCAAATATTCACCACCTCGATCTAATCGAAGTACTTAATAGTTTTGCCAAGTTATTTTGCACTTCATCTTGAAATGTTCGAAACATCTCTAACGATTCACCTTTGGACTTCATCAGATAGACATAGTCATATCTAGATAAGTCTTTAGTAAAATGTGATGAAATATCGAAGTCTCCCCCCTAGAAATGCTATTTAATGGTCCACATACATCTCATGTATAATGATCAATAAGTCACTAGTCCTCCCACTACTCTTAGTGTAGGGTGGTTTGGTCAATAATTCCAATAAACAAGATCCACATTCCTCAAATGATTCATCATCATATGAGTCTAAAAGTCCATGTTAATCGAGTTTAGATATATGTTTCTTATTTATCTGACCAAGCGGCAATGCCATATGAACTCGTTTTTCATATTGTTCGGTTCAGAATTCCCATTTATATTTTAGATATCTTCAATATTATTTTGTTTCTTAACATCAAGGATATGAAGACCATTCAATGACATATGCAATACAATAAGGCATATCATTAAATAAATATAAAACTTCTTATCCTCAATAAGAAAATTATATCCTTCATCATCCATTTAAGAAACGGAAATAATACTCCTACTCAAATCCGAAACGTAGTCATACTTGTTCAAAACAAGTATTAGTCCACAAGTTAAAGTGACTTCATAAGTCCCTATGGCTAATGTAGCAACTCTTGCTTCATTCCCACACATAGGTTTAATTTACCTTCTTTGAGTAGCTTTCTATTCTTTGTTCCTTGCACATTTAAACAAATGTGGGATCCAATCCGATATCATATATCCAAGAACAAGAAGTCAAAAATAAAATATCTATCATATAGATACTTGAAGTAGTAGCAATCATATTGCCCTTCTTCACCTTTTAGGCCTTCCTAATAAGCCTTGCAACTTTGCTTCCAATGACAATCTTATTACAATGATAGCAAACGGCATCCTTTTGAGACACTTTGGGTTTAGCCTTTTCGGCTTTGCCTTCTTTACCTTTCCTTTTGAACCCCTTTCTTGTGTTAACCATTAACACACTTGCGGATTGCTCCTTTTGCATCTTATGCATTAAAATCCTTCACCACAACATACATCTTTTACCTAGCTTGCACTTGGAACATTTCCTTTGTGCGGTGTGCTAGAACAAAAGCAGTTTCCATGTGTTCAAGGTTCTTCATAAGAGCCTTTAAACATGGTGGCAAGTATAAGGCAAGCAATACTATTAGAATCATCAACATGTTTCTAATGTTGCTCCTTATTTGCCCTTTGCAACATTTGCAGTGGGTTCAGTAGAAACGGATTTATCAAGAACGTACACATTTACCTAAGAACCATTCTTTAGGCTTCTGATTCAATCAGAATTATTTGTATTGTTCCTTTCGAACATTGTCCTTCATAAGGACGAATCGCAATTTATTTATGTAATGCTACTTCTACAACAAAATATACAAACTATATGAACACATATATCATTTAAGAGCAAATTATGTATTTCACAAATATTCCCACTAAATCATACACCTTCCGATGCAAATAAGCATAATATACATTTAATGGGCTAAGATCCAACTTTAATTTAATCTCAAGTATGCTATTGTGCACCGCTCAAGATTAAAATTAATTAGGTAGAAAACATCAATCATATCGTATATGACTCTTAGATCTTTTATGAGATTTATTTAAGACATTATATGTCTATGCATATTTTAATCTCATCTTATGCCTTGGGTCCAAAACCATTTTGATAACCCAATTAAGTTCATCCACTTTAAACGTATAGGAACCACCATTTCCACATCTTGCTCGCAAACGGAATAGAATCAAAGCACCTTGCTATGACAAGCCCACCCAAAACTATCCGAGTGGTCTCAAGTGTTTTAATCATGGATTGGCATAAAGAACTTAAAAGTTAAATGAAGGTTCTTTAAAGCATATTATAAGCATATCAACAAAGATAATCATAATGTACACCAGGTAAGTTCCCAAGAAAAATAGGTGAGCCACAAGGACTGCTTAAGTACCAAATTTCTCTTTCGACAGAACTCTCCTAGTCATGCACAATTATAATATCAATTTGAATGCAACATAATCAATGCTTTGTATACTGACTTGTTTCTCATAAACAATCAGACTCGTAAACTGATTTGTTTCTCATAAACAATCAGATTCCTTCAAATTTTGCGTAAACTGACTTGTTTCTCATAAACAATCAGAAAACCAAAATTTAACGTTTCAACTAAACATTTAACAAATTATTATTCAATGTTTCAACTAACATCAAATAAAGCTCTTATAACATAAGAACACATAATTCATGCATCGCAACAATTAATGAAATCATATTTAAATTAATTAAGCATGCATAAATAATGAATTAATTTAGCGTAGCCCTATAAATTTAATATCCAGAAATTTATAGCATCCAAATTAAGACATTAAACATCTCAGATTATAAACATAATCACAGATTAGCCGAAAAATTATCAAACTGATTCTGCCCAGATTGGCTAGTTATGTCACGCGGCGCCATCAGCCAGTTGGCTAGATCTGTCGCGTGACATACTAAGCCCAACTACCAGATTTTCTCCTCGTGGCCAACTATGTCGCACGACGTGAGAAGCCTTGATCTCAAGGCGATTTTACGAATTTCAATCAATTCCAATCATAAAGCAATTAAATCAAATAAACAGTTTTTAACAGATTTAATTCAATATGAACAGAAAACGATTTTAGCACATTGTTTCAAAAACAATAAAACTATCGCATACAAAAACATGCAATAAGCATATAAACAATTTATATCTTAATTCTAGCATGTTAATTCAAACTTAACCATACGAACGGGGCTCTGATACCACTGTTGGGTTTTATGGGTCCATGCGCAGCGGAATTAAGCATCAAATTAATACAAAACCCAAATCCCTAAGATCCGTTCTATACGATTAAATTGAATTCCTATGAGATAGAATTTACCAACCTTAATTGATTTCCGGTCTTGAGCTATCAAACAATTTATTGGTGTGATTTTGAATCACAATCTTCGATCTTCAAAACCTTTGATCCTTCATATTGCTTTGGACAGTTTGAACTTTAGGCCTTGATCGTCGAACGAGCGAAGACCCTCTAGTAGTATCCACACGTTAGAATGAACCAAGAACAGTTCTTGAGAATTGCTAGATTCTTAAACCTATGGAAGAAATATTGAGAAACCTTTTGGTGTTTTTCGCTCTTGAAAATTCGGCTAGATTTCGGCTGTTTACAGACTCATATTTATACTACTTTAGTATTTAGAGTTTGTGCCCTAATCAAATTAGGAAACAAGTTTAATCCGCCTCTGCGGCTTGTTATGTCGCGCGGCTACATATGCCAGATGGCCAGTTTTGTCACGCTACAGCTCAAGCCATATCAGGAACTCTCAATCATTTCTTCCTTTGGTTTAACCAATTCATTCTAGTTGTGTGTGACCCAATAGGATTATATTAAGTTGGCAATGAGTCCGATCAACTCGACCCTCATAAGACATAAGCGGACTCTAGCAAGCCATTATGTCTACCTAATTAATATAACGTAAGAGTTCACGTTTCCAATGGTACACTTCCATTTCTCACTTTGTCTCACGATGTTATATTGAACACAAGTCATGGTCCACGTCAACTTGTATCTGTTCAATGCTTTCTCGATCTTGAGTATAATGATAACCCAATCACATTGGGGTGTGGCCACACACTTTCATCATTATCACTCATTGAGGGGTCCAAGCAAAGCATCTCTCTTTCAAGGGATAAATTCCATCTTGACTTATCATCCTTCCCATTATAAATCCGATCATGCCAAAGATATCCTTTATAAATATCGTGTTAAGATATCGTTTGACTAAAATCAAACATAACTTTCATCATATGTAAGGTCATGATAATCTCAGGTCTAGGGACTAAATGAAGTGACCATATGATATTTAATTATGACATTTGACCATGACATAAATCTCATACGGGTCAAGTCCAGTCACTTGTTCTCTAACAAGTACCCATAAATTTAATGTGCATCTCTATGCATATAATCATCATATGATTATCCATTAACATTTATACTAATTATTCTCTTAATAATTAGGGACGGAGATTATTACAATAAATATGCAAAATATATAATAAATCAAATAATAAACTTAAACTATAAAGATGATACATAACGGTTTTAAGTTAAACATAACTAAAGCCTAGGGCATTACACCAACACTTGATACCAAGGATATATGCAGCTTTGCACATATCTTTCATTGAAAAGCACTTTTCCAACCAGGACTTGACAGTCTGTAGTGCAGGAATGTCATTTCCAATGAGTAAGATATCATCGACATACAACACTAGAAATAGTGCTACGCTCCCACTAATTTTCTTGTATACACAAGATTCATCTTCGTTCTTGATAAAGCCAAACTCTTTGATTGCTTCATCAAAACGTAGATTCCAACTCCTAGAAGCTTGCTTCAATCTATAGATGGATCTCTGCAACTTACAAACCTTATTAGAATTTTCTGAACTGACAAAACCTTCAGGTTGTATCATGTATACATCCTCAAGTAACTTCCCATTTAGGAAAGGTATCTTGACATCCATTTGCCATATCTCATAGTCATAATATGCAACTATGGAAATTAAAATTCTAATAGACTTGAGCATAGCTACAGGCGAAAAGGTTTCAACATAGTCGATACCATGAATCTGCCTATATCCCTTAGCTACAAGCCTAGCCTTATAGGTGTGCACCTTCCCATCCATGTCGGTCTTTTTCTTGAAGACCCATTTGCACCCTATGGTTTTTACACCTTCGGGTGGATCAATCAAGTTCCAAACTTGATTATCAGCCATGGATTGTAATTCAGACTTCATGGCCTCTTGCCATTTTTCCGAATCAGGAGAGGACATCGCTTCTTGATAGTGAATGAACGCTCGCCGAAAAATAAAAATAGGGAGTCGCCACGCAGTTTTTAAGGAAACATTGAAAACCTTTTGAAAGAGAAAATGGGTTTGGGGTCAGGTTACGTGTTGGGAAGAACCGAGAGTTCACCCAACACGCCTCGTCCGTAGACGAGTCTTTCTATGTTCAACATCCAAAATCATTCAAGAGTGTGTGCAATGTGTGTGTGACAATATATGTATAAAATGCATGGAGATGCTTTGTTTTATTACTCAACAAGGGGAATTACAACTTGTAAGCCATTTACTATGGGAGGCCACATCCCATTTACAACTAGGAAGAACAAAACTTACAACTGAAATTGAACCTGCTGCAGAAGGCTTGTTGTGTCGCGTGACACAGGACCTGATGGGTCAATTGTATCGCGTGACACAACAAGGTCCTTTGCAGAGGTTTTACAAAACTCACACTACAGCAATCACCAAATGATCAGAATATCAATAACACCAAATGACCACAGTATCAGCAACACCAAATGATTAAAACATCCTACTACAGCCTGAACATAAACATGGAGATCCACACGAAACACTTCAAATGAGTGTGGATATGAATGATCCACACCCAATTTGAGGTTTAATCAACAAACATCATACACCAGGCAAGTGATTTGAAATTGAACAATTAACATAAACCAAACAAGCAGATCACAGAAACTAACAGATGGATAACAGAAATTTAAACAGAGAGATTGTGGTTTAGGATTGAACCATTACATCAAATTGAGTAGAATTAACAGCTTATGCAAGAGAGAGAAAGGAGAGTTACCCTTGTAGTCCACTCTCTTTATACCACGTCGGTATAGAGGGCCTTCAATCAGCTTCAGAACTGAACGAGCTCAAATCCCAGATTGAGTAGCTTGGCAGTTTCAAGTGCGTGTGTGTTGAACGGACTTGGGATTATGATTGGCGTTGTTGTAGACGGTGGTGGTTAACGATTGTTGGTGAAGCGGTGGCAATCAACGGGCTTAGGTTTTGGGTGAGTAGCGATTGAGATTGGAGGGATTGGGTTGTCGTCGTTTGGGTATAGAGAGAGGTAGGCCGAGGTGAAGCAAGGGATTAGAGAGAATTGGGTGAGGTTTCCGGTGAGGTCTTCGTTCAATTGGGGTTGAGGGAGAGAACGGCCGTTGTTGGGTTGAGAGGGAAATTGGGAGAGAGTAGATCGAGGAAGAAGGTAATTGAGGAAGAGGGAGGTAGAACGGTGAGGAGGGGTTGTTGATTTGGGGATTGCAGAGGACGATGGTGGGCAATTGTGGTTGGAAGTAAGGTCGTCGGCGAATGATTTGGTGAGGGAGACTGTGTTTACGTATAGAGAGATAAAGCTACGGATAGAGAGAGAATGAAAGTGGTGAGCTCCCTTTGCAAATGAACGAATTTTCTATTTAAACGTATATTGGGAAAATGGATTATAATGTCGCACGACCCAATGCTTCGCTTTTCCATGGTTCAAGTTGTCGCACGACTGGTCACGCCCGTAACTATTTCTGGCGCCAAAACCTGCTTCTGGAACATTCCGAGTTAATTCTTTAAAAACCCAAAGCAGTTAATTCCCTGTAGGTCCTTTCTTAGCGAGAAACTTATAAAAAGTTCCCGAAGGTTTCGGAATAGGCCGGGAATTTACCAAAACGCCCCTAGTGCAATTTTATCATTTAAAATGCACCTAAAAAGGGATCGCAAATTGGATTGGTGTACTCACAGAGCCCCTCGGCAATGTCACTTATGGAAGAAGTGAGGTTGTTGACAAGAAGGACCCAATCCCAATGAGCAGCTAGGGATATGGCGGATGGTGAAAAAAGATTGATGGAATCGGATGGCTGGACCCTTTGAGAAAGGATTCCTACGTACCCCTAGGACAAGCCGGTCGTAGTTCTGGGACAAGTGAGAACGTACGGCGTCTCGGACCGAAGTGACAATGACATGAGACATACGGTGTCTCGAACCGATTTTGAAAATGTTGTGAGACCTACGGCGTCTCGAATCAATTTTGAAAATGACGGGAGACCTACGGTGTCTCGAACTGATTTGAAAATGACGCGAGACCTACGGCGTCTCGAACCGAAATGACATGACATGAGACATACGGTGTCTCAAACCGATTTGGAAATAACGCGAGACCTACGGCGTCTCGAACCAAAATGACATGACATAAGATATACGGTGTCTCGAACCGATTTGAAAATAACGCAAGACCTACGGCGTCTCGAACCGAAATGACATGACATGAGACATACGGTGTCTCAAACCGATTTGAAAATAACACGAGACCTACGGCGTCTCGAACCGAAATGACAATGTTATGAGACCTACGGTGTCTCGAACCGATTTTGAAAATAACGCGAGACCTACGGCGTCTCGAACCGAAATGACAATGTCATGAGACCTACGGTGTCTCGAACCGATTTTGAAAATAATGCGAGACCTACGGCGTCTCGAACCGAAATGATAATGTTATGAGACCTACGGTGTCTCGAACCGATTTTGAAAAAGAGGGCATGATGATCTGAAGCTTGAAAGAGATATGCGTTTATACCTGTGCTGTGCTTACCTGTAGCTATCGAAGGGTCTCATGCCATCTTTGAATCGCTGGTTTGTTAGGTGCGGGATGGTCTTTGTTGACGGTTGATTGACTTTGGGAGTCCTGAACTTTGCTTGGTGGGACGTGGATGTCGGAGGGACTCATACCAATGTCACTGATGAATTGCTATTTTTGCCTTGTGAGGGGCGGCCCTTGTTGACGGTTGGTTGACTTTGGGGTCATGAACTTTACTTGGTAGGACAGGGATTTTGCTTGCTAGGGAGAGGATTTTTGTTGATGCTTTGGTGGCGAGGCCAATGATCTTGATGCACATTGCCGGGGGGACTGAAAGATTTGGATTCTTTGTCTCGGTATTGCTTTGAGAGGTAGTCCTCGAGATTCGGTGATGCTCAGTTGATTGTTGTACCTGCGGGGGTGGATGTAGCTGCCAGAGGGTCTCATGCTACTGCTGATGTTCGTGGCTGTCGGAGGGACTCACGCTACTATTGATTTTGCTGGGGAGGTTGTGGCTGCCGGAGGGACCTTTACCACTTGTCGACGCTTGCTGGGTGGCCATTCACGGGACGGTCTTTGCCGAAGAGTTGTGGAAGTGTCAGTGCATACTGCCTTGATGAAGGTGTGCTCATGGGAACGGGCATTGGATGATAACTCGTTGTGTGAAACATGCCTTAATGTCGTTGAGGCTGGTAAGCATCATTGCTTGATATCTGGGGGCAGTGGAGCTCTTTTTTTTTTTTTTTTTTTTTGACAGGCATTGCTTGGGGGCTGAGGCGGCTGGGGCTCTTTCAGATGATGCTGATGAGTCCGAAGGTGACGGGTCTGATGAAGGTGATAAAGGAGGGATCTACCACCTACAGGATTTGGAATCCTTGCCCAAGGTTGTGATTTGAGGGGCAGTCCTCACGATCAGATTACGATCACTTGATTATTGTATCCTGCGGGGGAAAACACAACACTAAAGGCACTTTGCAATTTATTCGACCTTTTGCTTATGCATTATTAATCTTTTGTTGCACAAGTCCATCTCAGCTGGGGATGGAAAGGAAGTGAGGATTTTGCACGGCTTGACAAGCAGATATGTATGTATCAGTTGTGCTATGATGGATTGTGTATGGAACGAAAGTGTTTATGATGGGGTGGACCCTCTCCCATGAGGTGGGAAAATGTATGAGTTATGGTGTATGGATGGTGCAGCTTAGGCAAGTCGGGGACACTCCCGGGGGTACTGGTTGCAGCAGGTCCATTGCTGGTAAGGACAAAGTGTATCGCGCGTCTGAGATAGCAAGCAGTAGAGAATGTGCAAAGAATGATCCTAACTTGGCGAAGCCCCAATTGACAGTGCAAAGCAAACCTGGAGGGAAATCTGGTAAGGAGAGCCTGAGGGATACCTTGACCAAAGCCCCAGCTTGAGGAAATTCCATGCAGCTTTATCGCAGACAGAGTCATTTTGTGGCCAAAGAGGCAACTCATCATTTCAAACCGCAGTCAATCAGTCGCTGGACAAGACTCGGAAATGTTTACTTGCAGGGGCACATCTTTCGAAGGTGGGGATAGATCTCGAATTCATGTATGACACTCTCGCTTTTGGGTTTAACTCTTTTAGGAGAGCATAAGCATCACAAGGTGTGGAAAAGTGTATGGAAGCCCCTACTGACAGAAAAACAGTGTTTGGCTCTATCTTCCTATGATGTAGAAAGAGAATACTTGTCGAGACACTTGAAAACTTGTCTTATTCGTGATGATCACAAAGCTGCTTAAAACCCTTTATTGATGTTCGGGTTAGTCAACCGCCAAAGCTGATATGAACAAATATTTCAATTAATCATGAGGAGAAAGCCCACTAATATCGAGAATCAAACTCCTAAGGATGGAAAGTGTATGGGAATGGTCCTTGAGGAGACCGGATTTTCTGAGATCTGTTTGTGATTTCGACCGACCAGTTATGGTTGCCTACGTTCCCCTCCTTGGGAGGAGCTCAGGTCGCCGTAGTTCGGGCTTATCCCGAACGAAGAGAATGAATGTTGGAATTCGAGAATCTGAGGACCTTTGAGGATTTTGAGAATTGCAAAACATGTCCTCTTGGAGTGTCGATGGGAGACACGGATGTGAAGCCCCAGTGGGACGTCCACGGCAAGTGTTTGCGGAGGAGAAATGAAATATGCTCACATTGAGTGTCGAATGAACTGGTGGAATTTGCACAATCTTCGATTGATGGTTCTTTGAGCCGGGATGGATTTGGCTCCGGTTTAAGCAGGCAATAAAGCAAAAAATCTGATTTAGATCTCGACAATATTGGAATAAAACTGCTATCCGGTAGGAACTGCGACTGGGCTTCAGGGTTTTCAATCGGTCTTCGGGTGATTTTGGAATATCATGACCTCTTAGGATGAGAGGTCGGTCGGGCCTTTTGCTGACTGAACCTCTAAAGATGAGAGGTTGGCTTGCAGGGATGTGTTTGGGGTTTCCAAGGTGAGGGAATTGATTTGCGTCTAAGAATGAGAGATCAATCTTGGCTTTGGCCAAAGGCAAGGGTAATGGTAGTGGGAATGTCCTCTAAAATCGAGAGGGCGGCTTGGAATTGGTCAAGGTAGTGGGAATATCCTCTAAAATAGAGAGGATGGCCGGAATTGGTTAGAGGTAATGGTGAGGGACATCCGTGTTGTCTCTTTATTCACTCTGAGACTCCTCTTGAGTAACGACCGGATCATTTGACTTTTGCTTTTGAGAGGATCGCTGGGGGCTAGGCTCTCTTTCTTTTCTCTTTTTTTTGTATTATCTTCTTTTTTTGTATATTTTTTTGGTATTTTTGTCTCTCTTTTTTTTTTTTTTTGAGAGAGGAGAATTTCAGCTAGTCCCTAGGATTGATCATTGCTTTCCGTCGTTCTTGAGCTTGGAAATGGTCGATCTTCTTTTGAATCATGGGAGTCTCAAGGATAGTCCCTCTTCTTCTGGAGATGGCTAAATGGGTTTCAAAACGTGCCGATCTTGAAATGAAGGGATATTGTTAGGTAAGGGTAAGGTGATGGTTTTCCTAAGGGTGAAAGGTTTCAACCGCAGTCCCTACCGGATGATTCGAACGAGATTGAGTCTTCATTTGCTTGCTTAAGCTTACTTTGAGGAAGACCAGTGCAAATTCATCGAACAACGAGATGGTGAGGGCGAAGGAAGATATGTGAGCACAGGAGATGCGAGATGGGGAGTTGGTGAGCCCCAATTTGAGAAAGATATCAGTCGATTTTCTCACTCCGATCAATTTAAACATTATTCATTTCAAAGCATTAGTCAGTGAGCAGCACAAGTGATCATTTGGAATAAGACCATTTCAATTGAGTGTAATGTGGGTGTGCAAGTGATGTCTCGAGTCTAGCAAGAAAAGAAATGAAGGTTTTCATTAATGCAATAAAAAGACTCATAACATGGACTCGACAGACTCCTGACCACATAAAAGACACTCTAGAACCTATGGAACTAACTTACTGACTTTTCCGCTTTCGGGTGGGATAGCCTCTGGGCTTCTAGTGATATCATTGAAGAAGATCGGGGACAACATTGGGGCGAGCCTTCACAACCTTTCCATCATCAACAAGTCTTTGAATGGCCTTCTTCAAGGGGACGCAATCATTGGTGATGTGGCCCGGATACTGGTGATATTGGCAATATTTTCTATGATCCAAGTCAGGATTAGGTTTGGTGGGGTTGTAGTTATCAAGTGGCCTGATCATTCCCTTTCGAACCAATCCGCTGAAGGCCTCTTCGGTTGTCATTTCGAGATCATCGAATTGATATTGCTTACGGGGTGGAAACTGCTGCTTTCTCTGGTCCCTTGCCTGTAGATTATTGACACTGTTGTCGATAGACATCTCTTTTGTTTTAGGGGCTGCTGGAGTTGTCGCTCTGTGTCGAAATCCACCATTATTGCCAACATTGGTGTTTGATGCAAGGTTAAAGAGTCGATTTTCGCTGCGGGCTCCCATGCCTACCATTTCCCTCAAGTCAGGATACCAACCACTTCCGATAGCTTCACGGAGAACTGGCTTCACACACGATAGAAAGATGTCCTTTTGATCCTGCAGCGGGATTGGCTCGGACAGCTCATTAAGCTTAGAATTCCACCTCTTGTAGAACTCGGTGATTGACTCATCTTGCTTTTGAATTGTACCGACCAAGTCGTCCCTGGTTGTGCGCCATTCGAGGTTCCCACCGTACTTTTCAAGAAAGGCTTCAGTGATCTGACTCCAAGTAGCTTGAGCTTCCGACTTAAGAGCTAGAAACCATGTCAAAGCAGATCCTTTGAGTGTGAGATGAAAGTGCTGAGCCATAAACTCGGGAGTACAACCCATTGCTCCCATAGTCAACGCGTATGTGTCCACATGAGTTTTCGGGCATGTCGAGCCATCAAATTGTATTTTGGGCATCTTGAACTTATAAGGGAGAGGCTCTACTTGCCTTGGATCAACAACCTTAAGTCCACTAGATCCTGCCGTTAGCTTATCAATTTGCTGCTACATCTGTTTTAATAACGCAATCACCACTGGGGTCATCCCCGGGAGTTGAGGAATAGAGGGAGCGACAGTTGAATAAGGCTCAAAGTTGGCTGATTGGAAGAGAGGTGGCTGAACTGACCCAGGTGCTAGAGCTGGCAAATGATTAAATTGACCGGTCGGGGAATTCTGATTCTGTGGAAAAGCACCGGCAGGCATGTAAGGAGTTGGCCCTGGATGTAGCATAGTTGATGAACCCAATCCAAAAGCTGAACCCATCAACGGTTGAGACTGATATCCCTGAGATTGAGGCTGGCTAGCCGGAAACTGCAGAAATCTGTCTTGGCTGAACTGATTCCCGGAGTAAGGGTGTTGATTCTGATGCTGGAAGTTACTCAGGAAGTGAGGACCATAAGACTGACCTTGCTGATACTAAGAACCTGGAAACCACAGACCTTGATTGTTCGGAAGCTGGGACCCATACTGGCTTAGAGGCATGGAAGCATTGGGAATGGGTGAGGAGGTCAGATCATGAAACATCGGTTGTGGTCCTCCAACTAAACCAAAACTCATCTGAGGGTTTGACTGCACACCATGACTCGGAACTTGAGTTGGATGAAATGTTGGAGTAAGGGGAGGAAGGGAGACATTCCTGGTCTCGACATCAAACTCATTGGCATCGGTAACCTCCTCATAAGTCCCATCAGCACGTCGGATCTGTGATGAATGTGTATCCGAAAATTTTCCCATTTTTATTTGAAAAAATCAACGAAACAGAGTCGCCACGCCATTTTTATTTTGAGGGCCAAAACTTTGAAAAAAGCCCGAGATCAGAGATTTAGGTTCGGAGGTCATGTTACACGCCGGGAAGGACGTTAGTGTGCACCCGGAATGCCTCGTAAAATGAGTCTTCCAAGCTGAAAATCATTTGTGTGTGTGTGTGTGTGTTTTGGCCAAAATACTTTGAAACTCAGAAAAGTAAAAATTGGGATATCTTTTTAAGACTTTAAACTGATCCCATGATTTTTTGGAAGATTTTTGGATTGATATTTGGTACTCAAAAGACCTTTTGAAGTTGAGAGCCATTTCTGCCAGAATGAAAAAGGCAGTGGACCTTTGATTTTGAAATGGATTCAAGGGTCTTAAAACTTCATAATCTGGATAAACTCAGAGAATTAAAGTTGTTCCAGACACCTTAAATAAGATTTGTGCGAAGGAATTTTCCATTTTGGAGAAGATTTGAGGGGTCAAACCTTCTGGAAACCTCAGATATGAGATCTGGATTCCCAGAAGCTGATGAACTAGCCTCTGAAAGAAAATTTGAAAAGAGGAGTTTTACTCACCCAAAAAATAAAGTAAAAATATGTATGGAAATATCTGGATGTTGGCTACAAAAAGTGTTTTGTAGTCAACACCAAATTCCACATTTATCTGTGTCCAAAAAATTAGACCATGGACTGAGGTCTGAGAAAATTGCTACTGGACAGCAACTTCTCAAGAAAGAAAATATGATTTTAAGGGGGGTTTTGCATCCATGCTTGTCCCCATTTCCCTAGGTTTTGGTTAGTGATCACTTGACATTTTAGTGGTGAATCAACTATACCAAACCATCCTTGGGGTACATTAGGACTAAGCACTTCATTTGCTTGGGAAGGAGATTTTTATCCTTTGAAAATGAGATTTGATGCTTGAAAATGGTTTTTAGGGTTTTGAAAATGAGTTTTCTTTGCAAGAAAGTAAGAGAACTTGAAAATGATTTTGATCTTTGTAGAAGATCATCCATGGAGATGGTCTTCCATGGTGATCTTCTTAGATCTAAAGCAAGAAGATGAAAGAACTACATTTTGTAGTTTGCAAATGCATGCATGGTTGGAGTTTAGGGTAAGGAGAAGGAGGGTTTACCAATCTTCCTTGTGTTCTTGAGTTTTTGGCTTGAGTGTATGAGTGTTTAAGGCTCAAATATGAGAGTGAGTGGATGAGTGTGAGTTGGGAAAGATTGGAGAGAAAATGGTGACAATTCTTGAAGAATTCTCACTGTTTTCTCTCTATATTTCGCCAGAGGTTCGGTGCAATTGGTGTTGTGGCTCCTTATTTTTGTGACTGGAGGGCTCAATTTATAGCCCTCTGAAAGATGCAAACCTATCCGCGCGGATGGGATCCTTCAGCGTGCACTGTTCATTAAATGCAGCTCCAGCTTTGGACAAGAGGAATATTTCTTTTTGAAATTTCAAATTAACAGCCAGTTTATTGTTCCCAGCCATTTCTATTTGTGGTTTTATTCCTTTTGTTTTACTTTTTGAGATTCTTTTTGAGGTTTAACCTTAAATAACAATGCCCATTTTACCCTCACTTTGTTAGAAAAGTTAGGATTGTTAGGAATTGTTAGAAATGTTATAACTTTCGTTAATTTTCTAACGAAAATTCTAACAAGCTCAAATTGGAGCACTTACAGTAGCCCCTCGGCGACGGCGCTTTCGAAGGAAGCGGGGTCGTCGATAAGTAAGGCTCCAGGTATTTGGCGGGATGATCGAGTGATCGGGTGGGTGAACCTAGCGATAGGCTACCTACGTATCCCGAATGGGAATCAAGCCGATCGTAGTTCGGGTCTTTGACCACAGGAGATGATGGCGTTTTAGGTGCCTCGAACCTGATGAACGAGTTACGCGATCGGTTCTTTGGAAAGAAACTCTGCTGGGGATAAGAGATGACCATTTTTGGTACGATGGTTATCCGCTCTGCTGGGATAGGAATGACCATTTTCGGTCTCTCTTTGAGGATGATTGCGATTTATCGCTTTCCTAGTGATAGCGTCTTAGGTGCCTCAAACCTTGGAGATGGCGTTTTAGGTGCCTCGAACCTTGGAGATGGCGTTTTAGGTGCCTCGAACCTTGATGATGATGGCTTTTTAGGTGCCTCGGACCTTGATGATGATGGCTTTTTAGGTGCCTCGGACCTTGGAGATGGCGTTTTAGGTGCCTCGAACCTTGATGATGATGGCTTTTTAGGTGCCTCGGACCTTAATTTGAAATGGCCTTTCGGTGGACTTTGTCTGCTGCCGAAGGAGAGGGTGACCGTTTTGGTCGAGGGGCTGGACCTAATGATAGGCTACCTACGTATCCCTAGTGGGAATCAAGCCCTTTCGTAGTTCGAGTACTACTCGAGATTCCGTTGGCTTTTGGGATTCCGTTAACTTTGCTGGGGATTTTGTTAGCCTTTGCTGGGGAAAATCAGACGTATTCGTCTAGGAAATCGGTCTTACGTTTGACTGCCGTTGGATGATTTTGATGAGAGATACGGGATCTCGTTATCTTTCTCAGGGAGATCGGACTTACGTTTGACTGCCGGGAAGGATTTTGAGGAAAGATACGGGATCCGTTATCTTTCTCGGGGAGATCGGTCTTACGTTTGACTGCCGGGGAATGATTTTGATGAAAGATACGGGATCCGTTATCTTTCTCGGGGCACTTGGTCTTACGTTTTACTGCCGGAGAATGATTTTGATGAAAGATACGGGATCCGTTATCTTTCTCGGGGCACTTGGTCTTACGTTTTACTGCCGGAGAATGATTTTGATGAAAGATACGGGATCCGTTATCTTTCTCGGGGAGATCGGTCTTACGTTTGACTGCCGGAGATGATTTTGATGAAAGATACGGGATCCGTTATCTTTCTCGGGGTACTTGGTCTTACGTTTTACTGCCGGGAATGATTTTGATGAAAGATACGGGATCCGTTATCTTTCTCGGGGCACTCGGTCTTACGTTTTACTGCCGGAGATGATTTTGATGAAAGATACGGGATCCGTTATCTTTCTCGGGGCACTCGGTCTTACGTTTTACTGCCGGGAATGATTTTGGTGAAAGATACGGGATCTCGTTATCTTTCTCGGGAAGATCGGTCTTACGTTTGACTGCCGGAGATGATTTTGATGAAAGATACGGGATCCGTTATCTTTCTCGGGGCACTCGGTCTTACGTTTTACTGCCGGGAATGATTTTGATGAAAGATACGGGATTCGTTATCTTTCTCGGGGAGATCGGTCTTACGTTTGACTGCCGGAGGATTTTGATGAAAGATACGAGATCCGTTATCTTTCTCGGGGCACTCGGTCTTACGTTTCTTGCCGGGATTGATTTTGGTGAAAGATACGGGATCCGTTATCTTTCTCGGGAGATCGGTCTTACGTTTCTAGTCGGGGATGATTTTGATGAAAGATACGGGATCCGTTATCTTTCTCGGGGCACTCGGTCTTACGTTTTTAGTCGGGGTTGATTTTGATGAAAGATACGGGATCTCGTTATCTTTCTCGGGGCACTCGGTCTTACGTTTCTTTAGGAGATGATTTTGATGAAAGATACGGGATCCGTTATCTTTCTCGGGGCACTCGGTCTTACGTTTTTACTGGGAATGATTTTGGTGAAAGATACGGGATCCGTTATCTTTCTCGGGAGATCGGTCTTACGTTTGACTAGGAGATGATTTTGATGAAAGATACGGGATCCGTTATCTTTCTCGGGAGCACTCGGTCTTACGTTTGACTGAGATGATTTTGATGAAAGATACGGGATCCGTTATCTTTCTCGGGGCACTCGGTCTTACGTTTGACGCCGGGGAATGATTTTCTTGACAAGGGGCTGACTTTGGTTAACTTTGGTTAACTCTGTCAAGTTGGGGTGAATTGCGAGTCACGGAATTTTAAGGGGCAAAGGGTCATTTTGACCACGACAATCCTATCCGCGCGGATAGGAGCGTGTTCAGGGTTTTAAATGAGGGCCGCCCCCTTCTCCTTCCCCACTGCTTTTTACAGAAAATTACGTGAGAGAGAGAAAATCTGCAAATCCGCCATTGTTATCCAAAAAGCTTCAAAAATCTTCTGATTTCTTTGATTTTTTGAGCGATGGAACACGGGGAAGGTGCTTTTCAAGGCCAAGGACGTGGCCCGGTCGCGGAGAGACGATTGGAGCTTGTCCGAATGAGGAGGCATTACACCCTTTCGCAATCGGTTGCGGAGGAGCATTACCCCGATGCTTGGCAACATTGGGCTTCGGATTCGAATCTCCGAACGGTATACTTTGAAACCCTTTGATCCCTTTGTTGATTTCTTGTTTGAAATTTGAATTTTGGGTGATTTTTGAATTTTTTTTTTTTTTTGAAAATTCGAATGATTGATGTTCTTGGCTTTGAATCTTGATTTGAATGCTTTGCATGTTGCAATGATTATGTGGGTATCCCAAAATATGCATTTTGCTTGGAGAAAGAATTGGCCTTTTCGCCATTATTTTTTGTAAATTCGAAAATTATGAATTGTGACTTTGATTTTTTTTTTTTTTTGAAATTGAATTTTGATATTTGATAAATGATGCCATGCATGCATTTTGTTTGGAAAGAATGGGCATTTTGCCAATATGAGATGTATGTATGTTTAGGATTATTTTTTTGAAAAGTGGGACGGATTTTTCCTCCCGTCGCATGTAAGATGGATGATATGCATGTATGCATTTTTTTTTTGAAAATGGGACGGAGTTTTATTTCCATCAACTTCTTGTAGGATATGCATGTATGCATTTTTTTATTGAAAATTGTTGAATGGGATTTCTTTGAAAGCTTGTCTTTTACGTGAGAAAAATGGGGCTATGTCTATTGCATGCTTAGTTATCTTTGCCGAAATTTTCTTTTTTTTTTTAATGCATGTGTATGCTCTTTTTTTGTGCAAATGCAAATGCAATTTTTTTTTTTTGACATTTTCTCTCTTTTTTTTTTTTTTGCGGGCGGAAACCGTTTTGTGACGGAGCGGTGAACAAAATGAAGACTCGAGGATCGGTGGAGTCCGTAGTTGACTTGTGGGATCGGCTTCCGAATGCGGGCCGAGGAGCTTTGCCGAGTCCGAGACAGTTGTTGTTGAGACCGGGCTTTGGGAGTTTGTCGAGTGCTTGAGGGGGTGGTCAAGTTCCCTAAGAGCAAGGGCACGATGTTTGCTTTGGCGCGGCATTGGTGGGACGCGACCCACACCTTTCACTTCTTACGGGGCGAGGCTACGGTTACGCCCTCCGATATACGCCGCGATCACGGGCTGTCCTTTAATGGACGCGGCATTGAGTGGCGGGATGGCTACGGCGATGCGGATCTACGGGCTCTTACGGGATTTTCCCTATTCCAAAAAGGGGATGGGGATGGAGTATGCGGTGGTCTACGGGAAGATCGTGGAGACCATCGTGAGCTATGAGGCTGGGGAGGAGAGGATAGGCGCCGATCAGATCGCTAGGGCCTTCTTGTGGTTTGCCTTTTCGAGCACGCTCTTTGGACATGCTGAGGGGACGGCAGTCTTTGCCTTGTTGAGGTCCTTGGAGGACATGGAGACGGCCGGAGATGTCTCGTGGGGAGAGGCCGGGTGGCGAGCTTTATTTTGCTCTTGATAGGTACGGCGGAAGGCTGTGGCTCCTTGTCTTGCTTTGAGTTTGCCACTGGAGGTATAAGCTCTCTTTTTGCTTTCCCTCTCTTTTTTTTGAGCACACACTTTTCTTTTGCCTTTGGATTGATTGGATTTTTACCTTTCGCGGTATGGGCGTTGGAGTTTTTCCACGTCACGATGTGGCGGCGGCCGGCGGAGTACGTCGGGGCGTATCCGGCTATGCGGTCTTAGTCCCAGCATGCCGGGAGAAGATAAGCTCCGGGGGCGTACGACTCTCGAATACGCGGATTGCCTTCCTTTGACGGAGGCCGAGACGGATGAGGGGATGATATTCTTCCCACAGGATCGCTTCGAGGTGGCGCGGCGAAGGCGGCGAGATTTGGAGCTGTGCGGCGGAGGATTACGAGAGGTCCGACTGCGATGCATATTATCCGGGAGAGAGGGTGACGCGCCGACATGGCGTGAACTCGCCTTTGAGGACACCGGTGGAGCCTCCCGCCGATATGATGCACTCCGAGTGATCGGTCAAGTGACCTGGGATGATTACGGGCGGGCGGCACTTCTCGGATTTCGTGGTGATCGAGCCATATGCGACATTCGTCTTGAGGAGGCCGAGGATGCCTCGGGTTACGGATAGAGAGGGGCTTGGGATCCCGCGGTACCCTCGGACGGATTTTTCATATATCGAGGATGGGGTCCGATTGAGGGTGTAGATCCCTCGGCCTGAGCGGCTTCCACGAGCTTTCCGGCCTCGTCAGGGTATGAAGGTATGGCTTTTACGCTTTCTCTTCCTTTCTTTCTTTTGTTTCATCATCTTTAGCATCACATTCCTTTTTTTGACGCTTTTGCTTTTGTGTAGTTTTCGGAGGTGGTCGTCGAGAAGCCGACGAAGCAAGTGATCGGAGCTAAGAGATTCATCGGGAGGATGGTCGCTTGCGGGGCTCCTCGGCTAGAGCGAGGCGACCACGGCAGCGCTGTCGGACGGGAGGCTTCCTATTCGCTCGTAGACTTCTTCGTAGACTCCTCTGTCTCCTCTCCTTGATCCCAGCGCGGTGCTGCCTTCGGATCACGTCATTCTCGGGGATCCACACGGGCGGTGGACATGTATGCATGGCGGCATGGCGGGTCGTCTTCGTACGTCCAGAAGTCCGACGCCTTCACCTTCGGATACGATTTTTCGCAGAATCTCGGCTTGCCCTATCGGAGCGTGCCGGTTGGTCCTGACGAGCCTCTTTGCGGAGACGAGGACGATTCTGAGCTCGAGATTTTCAGTGGCTCCCCGAGAAGGCGGGCCCGAGTCGCAAGAGGGCGAGGCGTACATCGGGCGCTAGAGATTCCGATTGATTACCCCCCTTTTTTTTTTTTTTTTTGAGATTTGGGGATTTTGAGATTTATGACTGGGATTAGGACTTGTACAGGCTTATGCACACACATTTTTTGCTCTTTTCTTTTCTTTTTTTTTTTTTGGGATGTAATAATTTAGGATTTTATTGTTACCTACTTTTGTTTGTTTTTTTTTATGCACACTCTTTATTTTTGGAATGTAATAATTTAGGATTTTATTTTTTTATGAATGCAATGCAGTATGAATGCAGTGTTGCATGAGCCTTGGTTTTTTTTTTTTGGCAAGGGTGTTTGTGTTTGGTATATGGACCTGGTTTGGGGGAGGTTTTTGCACAGGTTTCGAGCAACGGGACGGAATATTCCTCTTTTGGGATGCGGCTTGGACTGTTGCAGATTTTTCTCGATGAAATGACAAATCATGTCCGCGCGGATAGGAGTCCTGCATCCGACATTGTCCTTTAATTTTGCTTCGTATCTGGTCTCACTTTATTTCAAATTCAAATATCCTCTTCAACCTCCAAATTCAAACAGCCATTTTCGGGAGAAAGAGAGAAAACCATGGAAAACTTTAGAAAAGCTCCATCAAAATTGTCCCAAGAATCCCAAATGTCATTCTTCAACAAGTTCAAGGATTAGTCCCGGGAGATTATGCATGAGAGGAGGTCCTTCTTTGAAGAAAGGTACAAGGTGAAGTGCTTATGGTCTCTCAAGGAATTGATTCCGGATTATGAGCTTTTGAGGGCTTCTTCCTCATTTTGGGATACTAGAAGGCATGTCTTTTGCCTTTCCTTCAACGAGATTGTTCCGACCATCGAAGAATTTTCGGGCCTTGCTTGGTGGTCCTGGAGGTGGAAGAGATAGCGGTTCCTTTGCCGGAGGGGCTTCTTTTGTTGACGCATTGTGCGTCCTCCTTCATCTTTCCCCGAAGGGAAGCGCAAGGTATGATCCGCGGTCTCGATCATTTTGATATTTCCGGCCTTCCCGATAGATTTAGGGGCCTAGGCTTGCTCGACGATGCCTATTGGGATGCCTTTGCACTTTGTATGTTTCGCACCCCGTTTCATGGTCTATTCCTTCGGGATCCGCCATCGGCTCTCGCCGGATGTAGTCGTTCATTGTCGCCCGGCGTAGATGTCGTTCCTTTGATCCTGGGAGACTTTTCATGCTCTCGATAGGTCAAGCACGAAGACGGTATATGCACTGGGCAGCCCGTTCCTCTCGACCCCGCGGCCGATGGAGCGTTTGGGGATTCTTTCGGGAAACTCCCGACATGATCAAGCCTCTGGACATTTGCCAGGAGGGGTTGTCTTGTGGATTTTGATGATCGTGGCTCATGGGAGCGTTGGATGGCCGGGTCTCCGTACGTAAGATATCGGATGGTCGCTGCCTTGTTGGCGGTGGAGACTCGCAGAGTGCTTCAGACGGGTCTCATGTGGTTATGCTTCCGGGCTTTCTCACCCGGCTTCTATATTCCATCCTTAGTTCGAGACAAGCTTTGGCCCGGAGCAAGTTCCTTTGGAGAACTTTGATGATATAGCCACCAGGTGGTGGCTTCGCTTCTATGGATGATCCCTCGGTGTTTCCATTTCTTTCCCGAGCATGGAGGTATGACGCCTTTCCTCCTCGGGTTATTCTCAGCGTCCGAGACCGTTGTTCCCGACCACTTGGTACCTGGATTAGTACGAGAGGCATTTGGGAGAGACTCATGGCTATTTTGAGGCGGCGTGAGGCCATCAAGGGTGCGGAGGACCCGACCGTTTCGAGAGGAGGAGGGCCGAGGCGAGGGCCAACCCTCATGACAGAGCGGGACGCCGTGACCGACTATGAGGCTTATGTCAAGAGACAGGAGAGGAGGGCTCCTATGCTACCGCCTAGGCTACAGGAGATGAGATGACGCCAGTGGCTACTAAGGCCCCGACAGCAGGCTGGTTTGATAGATCCTGTTCCTATACCAGAGCTTGGCAGAGGAAGACCGACATTTTTCCTGCTCGTAAGAAGAAGACTCGAAGAGGGGAAGAAGAGGGAGAGGCCTCGAGTGGCTTGGAGTGACTCGAGGTTTCCGAGTATCCCTTTCTTGTCACGGTAGACACATTAGTTTGATTATGTATCTTAGTTTTCTTTTAAAGCAGTGCTCGCCGCCTGTAGGAATGAATCGGGCTTAGACTCATCAAAAAGTTTTTAACTTGTAATGAATATTTGAATTGCTTCGTAGAGTTTTTCGAGATTCTTTCATGGTCTCGATCAATTGTATTGATGTCAATGTATGACTTTTATTTGTGTTTTAGACCGAACCGTTTCCTCGCCGCCACGTTTCCCTCATTTTGAGGAGCTCAGTCTTCGTAGTTCAACCCGATTTTTTTTTTGATTTTTTTTTGTTTTGTTTTTTTTTGTTTGTTTTTTTTTTTTTTTTTTTTTTTGTTTGTTTTTTTTTTGTTTTTTTTTTTGGTGCAACCCTCGTTTTTTACCTAGGCCGCCCTTTTCGGGTTTTCAACCTAGTTGGGCATTACTCTTTTAGCACTCTTTTTGACTTTGCTCTTTTACGCGTGAGTATCTGCGCAGCCTGTCACCATTCACCGGGTGTACAAAGGGATTCCCGTCGAGGTCTCGCAAGTTGCATGAGCTCCTCCGAGAAGATCTTCCTGACGACGATGGCCCGACCTGCATGTGCTCCCATTTGCCGAGGGGGTTGATACTGACCGGGGCTTTTTCTTTCAAAACGAGATCACCTTCTCGGATCTCCCGATGCTTTACTTTCTTGTCGAAGGCTCTCGCCATTCTTCCTTGGTAGGCTCGGATGTGTTCCATGGCTTTCAATCGCTGCTCATCTAGCAGGCCAATTCATCATGGCGACTGGAGCCATTCGACTCCGTTGATCCGCTTTCCGAAGCAGTATACCTGAGCGAGGGGATTTCCATTCGATTGGGAGCACGGCTTCCATTCCGTATGTGAGGGCAAACGATGTTTCCCAAGCTGCCGTTCCGACCGATGTTCTGCAGCCCCAGAGTGCCAGTGTAACTTCTCGGCCACCCGCCTTGGACAAAAGCCATTTTCCGGATAATGTTTTCCAAAGTCTTGTTTCCCGCTCGACGGCTCCGTTGGTTTGGGGTCCGTAAGGAGATGACTTGTGACGGGTTATTCGGAATTCGCCGCCAGCTCCGTCGTATTCTCCTTCGAAGTGGGATCCATTATCGAGATGATTTCTACTGGCAACCCGTATCGGCAGACATGATGTTCTCTTTGATGAAGAGGGATACTTTCATTGAGTTGAGGATTTTGTAGGATTTGTAAGGCATCCTTTCCAGCTCCTTCGAAGAAATCACCAATCAAGGCGTCTCTTTAGGCTCTTCCGCAGCCTCTCGATTCACACTCGTCAAAATTTCTTCGGCACTTGGGCTCGATTTTCCTCTTTCCTGACAACCCGCTAAAGATCCTCTTTTTTTTTGTTTGGTTTGGTTTTTTTTTTTCGTTTAATGTGTCCGCTTCTTTATCTAATGAATTATTATTAAAAAAAATTTATTAATTAATTCATCATTAGTTAAAGTGGCAATCAAGGGATACTCGTAAAGGTTCGTCATTTCATTGAAAACGTAAAAGGAATACGCGCTTGCTGCATACTCGTAGTCTTCGTGGCGTAAGGTCATTTCCTGACGACTCTAGAGACTCGACCTTAACAATGAAAGACTGAGGACTTTTCCTAGGTTGACACAAAGGGACGGGGGACCAATCCGTGCTTGGTGATCATTTCTTCTTGGTCGCGGACGGCCCGAGAGAGTTTTCTCGATTCTTTAGCGGCATTGCCGTTGGTGGCCTCATGACTCTGAGTGGCAGTTGTTTTCCTTTCTCGATCATCGCTACCATTTCTTTGACCGAGCCGAAATCAATCAGATCCGGCACCCGGACTTCTTCTTCGAACAACTGGCTGCATAACTGGGCCATCCCAATCATCTCGAAAAGACTTCGTGGCTTTGGCTTTTCGGCACTGTTAATTCGAATTCGGTTTCGGATCTTCCTGGGCGAGGAATAGTGGTTGTGAGCTTTCGAACCTGCTCCACCAGGTCGCACGCCTTTGAAGGTGTACTCACTCTTCATGGTAGCGGTAGCCCTGTGCATCTGTAGGTCCAGAACATTCTACGGACCGGGTTAGCCTCTGGTTCCTCTAAACTTGTTGAGGCTATCCCGTAGCTTTAGCCATTCTTCCGTAGGAGCGGGCTCTGTGATGTTTCCCCGGTTGTGTGGACCCTTTACAAAGTAGTCGCCCAAATTAGGACTGAAGGGGAGAGATTTAGGTCGTCGACCGGGACCCTTCCTCGTGGCAGCTTCAAATCTTTTTCCTTTTGCGTTGTCCACTAAGGAGGCCTCATATCCCCAGTGCCGTGGCGAGTATTCTCGTCCTTTCACCTCGATGAGTTTGTGAGTTCCTTGTTGGTGCTTCCCTGCATCGAGGCCAGGTAGATAGCTCATCTTTCTCATCATTTTCAAGACCTATGGGATTTTATCCCGAGTGACCGTCGGATCTATGTTGCACACTTGGGCCTTGGGAGGCTCGACCGTGAAGCCCGTTAGCATGAGACCTTCCTCGTCATGTTTGATTTCCTGCATTATAGGTATTCCGCCCGTATCTCGTGCCCTCTAAAGCTGACTAAATCTCCGTAAATGGTCGTCGAAATCCCCATTCGAGATGAATTTCACACACCGGTGGAGGCTTGAGGCGACCCCTTACCCGATGCAGCCAAGGTCTTCCCAATAAGGCATTAAAAGTAATCGGGATGTCAATAACCCGGAATTCCACAGTATCAATTTCGTCCAAACCAGAGGTCCAAGGTAGCGACTCCAAGGACTCGCTCGAGATGTTGAGTCGTAAGCTTTGACCGTGAGGGAGGAAGGCTTCAAGTCTCGTAGTCTTGATATCAAGCAAGCTCATGATCTTTGGCCTGAAGAATGTTCATTCCGGACCCATTATCAACCGTGTGACCCGAGGAGGCGTCGTTCTTCCAACCTGGACCGTGATGAAGAGAGGCTCGTTATGATCATCCCCAAATTGAGGGAGGTCGAGATCTCGTGAAAGTGATTATGTTCCCGTAATGGATGTTTCCGACAAGTTGTACCACGTCATCGGGAGTAGCATCGATTAGGGACCAAGAGTGCGGGCTGCTTTTTTCCAGCTTTAGCTTCTTATGTGGGATAGGACGAGGTGAGCAGATGGACCACAAAGGGAAATGTCAGTGGCCTCGTGTTGCTTCCAACCGGGTGAGCACGGGATCCTCTTTTTCGGGGTCTCGGAGCTTTCACAAATTGCTCTTAGCATAGGGGCGGCGATCTTCTTTCGGTGCTTCGATCTCGCGGCCTTCTTATCTCGCTTTGGGATTCTCTTGGAAAATTTGCCTGCATCGGGTCAACAGTTAACTTCCTCATCGTCTGCTTGACCGGATTTCTTGAGTGCCGCTAAGGTCAATGGGGAGCCCTTTTGGCTATTGGCCACCGGGGTTTCGACGGAGTTTAGCAACAAACAGGGCCGAGCTGCATACTGCTCTCCTTCCCCGGGCGGCCCTTATAACCGCTTCCCAAGTCACGTGCCTTTGAGTCCGGGGCTGTGTTGCTGCCCTCGGGATGGCCCACAGAGCTAGGGCGTCCTCCGATTCGCTCCCATAGTCCCGGCCTTGCTCGTAGTTATCATACAACAAGAGTCGCTATTGCCTGACTCTGGGGCTTTTCAATTTCATCCTGATGGCCACGAGTTACGGGCTATCACCTCCATTTCATCATATATCCTTTTTCTTTCAATCTTGCAAGTAGGGCAGCCACAAGTGAAGGATAGGCAACGTTCCTCTTCGAGAGTTTGATGTAGCCGCCGACAGATCTCGCGCCCAAATAAGGAGCACCCGGGTCCATTGTTTGAGCACCGGAGCAATTAGAAGGCGTCGTGTGGATTCATAGGTATGAAGGCGGCACTGGGAAGACGTTCGTATCAATAACCCTTTAGTGATTGCGTGCACTCGCCGCGCTCGAGCGGTCTCTGGCCAGGACCCTTATGGTTGTTATGCCATCCTGCTTCCTGAAAGAAGAAAAGATCCGATAACGTTTACGAATTCTTCATCTTCTCGGTGGCCGAAACCCTCCATTCTCGACCTGCTTCAATGAACCCTTTCCATTCACCAAAGTTCTTATAAGGGGACGTTGTGTTCTAGAATTTCGTATGTATGTACGGATTCCGACGCGCCACTTGTCCCTCATCCTCCGAAGTATCCGGACATTGACCGCATGCATCTTACGAGGTGCGCCTTCTGGGGTCCACCTACCGGCATTTGACTTGCATTTTCCGTGGTCCTTCATCGTCACTTGTTGACAACCAACCATTGTGCCCGCTCCTACGGGCTCATTTCCGCATGATTGTTCCGATTGTTTCCGGATCGGGGCCTCGCTGACTCTTCGCACTCGTCATCATCATCATCATCGCTGTCATCTAATCTTCTTCCCATACTACCGGGATTTCGCCGAGAGGGAACGCCGATCAAAACCCGTTAGGGAATATGGGTGCGGCGTACCAGCGAAATTATCATATGCTCCCATTCCCTAAGTGGCAATTGTGACTCAATTCTCCTCCCATAAACTGCGGGGAAGAGTGAGAGGGGGTGGCACGTATTCGACACTGTGTAGAATGTAGAAGGGTTCTTCCTCCTCTCGATTCTTCGCTCACCGCCTTCGGGGTCGTATTTGACTTCTCCAATAGCCGCTTGTGGAAGTGTACTAGTTCCGTATGCTCTTCGGCCTCTTTGCCGATAAGCCCCAAGATGTGCGCTCGCCGGAAGCTTTCTTGTTCAATTCTTCTCGATTTTTCTAACCATCTTGTGTAAAATGGTCCTCTCATGTTTTGACCGGAACAGCCCCAACTCTTCTGCATTGGCCTTCCCTTCATCCGAGAAATAGCGGCCTCATATTCTTGCAAGGAGTCTCCGACATGAGACCAAGATGGGTCGATTCGTTCAATGTCCTCAAGGCCGAGGGGAATCCGACCAGATCCTCGACAAGGTTGGCCACGGGTATTTGGGGACCTTCATCAAGATCTTCCCGGGCATGCGAAGATTCTCCGCATTCAATCATATTCACCCGATTATGGTTCCTCGCGAGGATTTTTGATCGTATTAGGTCCTTCGGGGCCTTCCAATTTTCCTTGCTCTATTAGCCCCCGGATTGCCTTTTTTTCAGAGTAAAGCAGCTTGTCGCCGATGTTCGTGAGCTTGATGAAAAGCGCAATACTTTTGTAGTATCCACGGGAGCATTCGGATTCCCGGGTTGGAAATTCTCCAAAGGCCGCAAAGCAAGCCTTCCTTCACCAAATTCCCTAAAGATGTCATTCCGCAGGCATTCCAAAGTTTTCGAGATTCATGACCCGTGGTCCGGGGCTCTACCTGTTTTCTCGGGAGCAAAAGGAGTTGTGTTATTACATTCCCGTCTCCGCATAGTTAATCATTTCTTTGCCTTTGGCAAGGGTGAGCAGAAGGGCAAAGTGTTTGAAGGAGGAGCTCGAGAGTCTCGTAAGCGTGCGCAAGAGCTCTGGCTGTCGATTGTAGGCCTTTTCAAACTTAGCCGCAGAGTTAACTGCCATGGCCCGTAAGTCCGAGTATGGGAAGTGACCGAGGGAGGCTCTCGATGTGGTTTCAAGCATGACTGGAAGATGTCCAGCTTGTTCCTCTTCGGAAGGAGGGATGGCCATTTCACCGAGTTTCGTATTCCACCGCTTGTAGAAGTCCCCAACATTCTCATCTGACGCCGCACCGTTGTTTGTAGGTCAACTCTATTTGTTTCCCACTCCAAGTTGGCCTTATATTTCTCTCGTGAAGGCATTGGTAATCTCGTCCCACGTAGCCCCGGCTTCGTGTTTCAAACGGAAGAACCACTTTAAGGCACTCTGACTTCAAGGATAGATCAAATAGTCGCCTAATCATTGGTGCACCCTTCGCCTTCATCGCCAAGGTATATGTGTCCAAATGGGTTTTCGGGCATGCAGCCCCATCAAAGAGATCCGCATTAGGCATCACGAATTTGTGGGCAGTAGGAACAATGGAGTCCGGTCTCAGGCCTGGGAAGGCGTACTTCTGGCAGCCGCCGATCTCGCGTTTCATTTCCTTGTGTTGTTCCATGAACCTGTGCCAAGTGAGGGTCTTGTGGTGGAACCATGGCATTCAAGCTAGTGGCCGAGCTAGAGAGAGGAGCTACCACCGGGAGGCAGATCCGGTGGAGGGAACGCGCCGATCCGGACGTAGGTGAAACCTCCGTCCCGGCCGAGTTACCCCGGGAGCATGAGTAGGAGCTTGGGCGAAGCGGATAGAACTCTTGCGGCTCCGCCGTTGATTTTCAACCGGCAAAGTAGGTGGAGGCAGCCCGATGTAGCTGGATAACTTGGATTTCCAGAGTGGGTCCCGTAAGTAGGCTTAGGTGCGGGCCGCCGTCCCCGACCGTTGAATTGCACGGCGGCCGAGGCGAGGTGTATAACCCGGGGGTACTGCGGTCCCGGTGATTCGATGACACCGGGATGGAGGCTTGGCAACCCATAGAAGTCTGAGTGAGGAACGGATTTTGTGTGAGGAGCAAATGAACCAAGATTATTCCGAGGAGGCCCTCGACTCGCGCCCGTAACCAAGCCGGCGGCATTCCGAACCGCGGGCCGTTGCCGTGAAGGTCCTGATTGATCGGTTCCGAACCGAGGTGGCATTCCAATTTGTCAGCATTCCGAGATAACCCCAACCACGAGAAGACATTCCAGCATCGGCTTTGTGCCCCCACTGAGGAACCGTGAACCGATTTGTGCCGCTGGCCGCATGGATCCAAAGTGATCTCGTGGTTTGGGAGCCGGGCCGACCCGAAGGCCGAGGAGCATGGGTTCTCGGGTAGTGGCACCATAGGAGGTGGGTGGTGGCATCCTCGGAGTAGTCGTGGCGACCGAGAGTGGGGTTGGCATCCTCGTCTTCTTCCACGGTGAAGGTGCCATCTCGGATTGAAGCCGGCGGCCGACCATGGCTCTTAATAGCCTCCATAAGGCTATTCACCGTGCTTGTCGTAACCTCATCTCTGTTCGCTAACCGATTCCACCGTTGCTCCGTCCGAGGGGTCCCGGAGGCGGAGTGACGTTATCTCCATCATTACCGCCGATGCGCACATTCTGAAACCCGGAGTCGGAACAAACGGCGAAGCTGATGACGCGCTTGACTCTTCCAAACTAATCAAACGATGACCCGGTGCCCGAAACCAAGCTTTGTGTGGAGCTGCGGGGGAAAAGGGACGAGGGTTCAGATGTCTGGGAATGAAGGAGGGTAGGTGTTTGGGCATTGGGCTCATGCAACATGCAGTTATTTGTTCACGTTTACTTAAAACATGTTTTATTAACCTAATCGGTTGGAAAAGATTGCTCTTCTTTTTGTTTCGCAAACTATTCTCGAATCCCGGATCAGCCGGGCCCCGTCACTACGCGTCTATAAGCCCCCGTATTCCACCAGTATTTCGACCTCCTGTGGCGGACACACCCGGCGAGGGTCCGTCCTATAGGGCAAGCTGGTCCCACCGACCGAAAGAAAACGATCCTAAAAGTCTCAAGTGTAATCGAGTCAACGAGCATTCGATGTAAATTACTGGGACAAAGCCGACGTCAAAAGTCAAGATCATGTCCGAGGGCTCGACTAAAAGCCGTGCATGATTTGACCGGTAAATAGCGTCCACATTTGATCTTGACTTGTCGTCAGTTAAGCCGTAATTAAGCATGAAATAATCATTAATCCTTGATGACTCGTGTCAATGCCGGGAGTCGCGTATAATTTGTGCGCCGAGCCGAAGTCAAGGCGCCTGGCCAATATCTTGGTCAAAGTCTCTGCGGCGGAAAACCGGCAACTTCGACCGATTAGGTCCCCGAAAGATATTGAGTCGGTATGTTTTCTGGGTCGAAACCTAACGGTTTATTTTATATCCGCAAGCGCACGGGCTATTGTAATATAGCGTGCAAGTACGAGTCGATCCCACGAGACAGTGGTTTACTTAAGGGATATTTTTGTCTTTAGAAAATATAAAAAGAATTGGGGGTAGATAAAATTTGTTTTTAGAATAATAGAGAGAGCATAGACAAATAAAAATAATTTAATTGAATTCTTATAAAACGAAGCATTCTCGGATTGGAAATCATACACATAATCTTATTCATCAAATTGTCATTGTCTTAGAAATAAAAAGGTTTTCATAAAAAGCAAGGATGGTATGTTAGGCCTACGCTATTTCTGCCAGGACAATAGCGTTTGTATTCTTCACTAATTATGTTCTAACCGTTTGAGAAATCCGTTTATGCTTGACCCCGCCCGTCACAAACGGGCATTCCTGGCTTATCTCTAGCCGACCATAATTAGTAAGAATCCATTAAGGACGGAAGTTCAACATACTTTCCATTAAAAGAACATCCCTAGGCCATTGAACTACTCTCGTGATCAATGAACCTAGTTTCTTTATATGGTTCCGTCAATTGAGATTCTCCGCTAGGTACTTCTCTCAATTGATCGAATCATACAAATTGGATATCGCCAATAAGTAAGGCATTTAGAGAATAATATAAAGAAATTGTTTTAGATGAAGAAAGAAGACAAGACTAATCATTTTTTAGATGATTGAATAAGCATGTTTTGAGTTTCCAACCCCAAGAATATGGGGGATTACTCACAAGCCATTTATAATATAAAAGCAATTAAAATAAGAGAGATTGAGTAAGAGAGACTTATGATGGACAAATGTCGGAAATAATGCTTCACTTTTATTGATCTTCTTCCAAAGTAACTTCAAGAACAAAGTAATGACTTGATCTTCAAATCTCCTTGGAAATTGTTATCACAAGTATTTTCAGTGTTTTCTATCTATCAAATATCAAGTATTTCTCTCTAATGATTCGTGTTTAAGACTCGATCTCTAGTGGTCCTATTTATAAAAAGGAGGGAACTCTTCAATCGGGTGCAACCAAAAGGTGCCTTTACGTCGGCCAGTCCACGTTTGCACCCGCCGTGTCAAGGAAGTTGCACGGCCGTGTGACCCTTGGCGCCGCTGAATTTAAGTCTTGACACCTTGCACGGCCGCTCCTAAATAAGCCGCACGGCCGCTCCGCCCGATGACACGGGCGCTCCTTCTTCAAGACACGGCCACTCCATATTTTAGGGCCAAAAATGGCCTCGAAATGCCAAGTGCACGGCCGCTCCATCTCTCGCCGCACGGCCGCTCCGTCTCGAATTTTAACTTTGTGTGCTTGATTTGGTTGGTGCTCTCCCATGTCTTTTGCCTTGAAGTGTCCAAGTATCCTTTTGATAAAAATGAACCTAAAACCTGTCTAAAAAGGCAAGAAATATACCAAAAGCGTAAAATCTAGAAAATAAGGAAAAGAAACTAAAAAGTATAAGAAATGAAATGAAAAATGATGTTTTATGCCATAAAAAGTATATAAAAATAAGGATAAATGACTATATAATAGTCACTTATCAAACTCCCCCACACTTAAACCTTGCTTGTCCCTACAAACTTATAATGAAATATGGGGAGGGAGAAAATTTATGATTGATCCCTCGAAATAAAGTAGCAAGCCCTTGAATGCCTTGTAGATAATGCCTTTTATCTATCCAATCATATTTTGAATATCTTTAAAAATTTTATTTTGGGAAGAAGTATTTTAGGGATATTTTAAAGAGATAAAAATGCAAAGACAATAACCTAGTATAGCATATATAGAATTTTGATCAAGTAAAGCATGCTAGAAGGAAGAATTTTCTTGGTAGAAAAAGCCATCACTTTTTAGAGTGATTTTTAGAAAAGATGAATTTTATTTCTTTAAGATGTACAAAAAAAGGTATAGACATTTATTCACAATTTAGAAGTTCCGAAGAATTGCATTACATTCTTGAATCACAAGGGTGAAGAATGGGTGATGGTAGTGGAAAAATCTCGTCAAAGTCAAACAAATTTATCTTTATTTTTGTACGTGTTATATTTTTGCAAAAGACCTAAGTTATTCTTGATCCTTTCAAGTAGGAGACATTGTGGTCGCGAGCCCCATGTTCCTAATACTTAGATCAAGAATACTTTTGGATATTATTCCCGTTTGGCAAGGAAGCATCGTCGCAAATAACGCCGTGCCCCGAGTTACTTAGGAGATAATTTTCTTTTTGCTTTTGGTGACCATTGTCACTCTTTTATTAATAAGATAAAAGTGTTTTTCTTTGACTTGATTTGAAAATGGAAGGATGGAATTTATGAAAGGGTGTGATTCAAGGGATGCAAACAAAAAGGTGCTTCTTAAAAAGGGAATAAATATCTAATAAAGATAAAAAATGTACAATCTTAAAGGAATATATTCAAAAATTTGCATATATAACCAAGCATAAAAGGATTCCCTTCTAATCAAATGCATTTTCCTTGATGAGATTCTATATTGTGCTATACCAACTTATGAGGCTTTCAATTATTTCCTAAAAAGATCCCTTATACTTTTCCTTTTTATAAATTTCTAAGTGTATAGAAAATACGAGGAAAGATAAAGGCATTTATATTAGGCAATTGGCAAGCATAATGATAATGATTTTTGATCATCATAGGGATTTTTTTTTTTTTTTTTATACTATTATACAAGCATAAAAGAGAAAAAAATGCAACAAACTAATTTAAAAAAGAAAAATTTATACTAGAAAATGATTAAATCTATCCTAGAAAGCAAGTAAAAATTTTTAAAAACTAGAAAGCGAAAAATAAAGCGAAAAATAAAAGGATAGAATTACCCCCCCACATTTGAAATGAACATTGTCCTCAATGTTTCAAGGAACAATGCCAAATCCCGGGAGGGTAAAGGGAAAACTTACTAAATGGTGGTGGTGATGGTGGAAAGTTGTCCCAATAGTTTGCCCCATAGTTGTAAAATGTCAGTCAATCCTTCCTTGAGCATATTGAATACGACCATCCATTTGGCCGAGTTGTTGAAGGATTTGAGCATTTTGCTCAAGTAATTGACCTTGTTGGACAAACATTTGATCGAACCTTTGGTAGAAGTCGGGTGGCAATGGGGCTTCGAATCTCTTCTTCTTCTTCTTGACCTTCTTCTTCAATAGCATTTGGGAAAATCCAAGTCTCGGGCTCTCTTTATCCTGGGATGGTGGGGAGATTATTGCTTGGGAGTACAATGTAGTGGCGTTTTATCCGCTCCTACTAACCAATTATACTCATTATTCCCCCTCACCGAAATGAGTCGCATAGTTCGAAGAGTTGGAATATCCAGCTTTGGTTGATCCTCTCACCTCAACCCACTCATTTGGAATTTCAAAATTGAAGTGTTTCGGGCAAAAAGAGTAACTATACCTCCCATATGAATTTCTCCATTAAAGGTGGGAGAAACTATGTCACCAATCAACCTCAAAGAAGAAATTACAAAGGTTCATCCTTCTTCGCTCCCAAACAAAACACCATAAAACAAACAACTCCTTTCTATTCACTCGGTTCCCTTATCTTCCCTAGCAAAGATGGTACAAGCGAACATCCTATGAATGAGGCGGAGGGATGGGTGAATGATAGAAGAAGCTTTGGCACTTCGGGAAGTATAGGATGGAAGGCCGGTGAATTTGGTTCCAAAAAACAGCCTCATTGTATTCAATGGGCAAGTCGGGAAAAGACTCCGTTTGGAAAGATAACCCCAAAATTCTACTAATCTCAGCCCCGGTTAAATGAAGCTCTCTACCACCAAGGCGAAAGTCCAAATGAAATTGATTAAAAACTCTCCCCGTCATTCTACAATTTTCCTCCACAATTTTCACCTTTAAAGTACTCAAAAATTCTAAGGTAAGGACCTCATAGGTTTTCTCATGCCTTTGAAGGAAGCTATCGTATCCCATTCCCATAAAAAGAGTAAGAGCATCCCCATAAAGTCCTAATGCTCTCAAGGCAAGCCTATCAGAAATCGGGTTGGCCTAATCCTTTTGAACTCAAGGCAACAAAACGTGCCGTTTCCCTCGAGTCCTAAAATCAATTCCCAAAGTGTTGAGAGTAGGATTTAGGTTGGAGGAAGAACCTTGCTCTTTTCGAGACTTCTTTGTTACTTCCTCTCTGCAGCCTTTCCTTTCCCTTTTCGTAGCCATTATCTCAAAACCTCGTAAAATTTGAAAGACAAAGAGAGGTGAAGGAGTTCTTACCCGAAGAAATTGTCAATAAACCCGAAACCTTTGATGCCCAGCCACCGAAATGTCCAAGAGCTTCCTCCTTAACCTTAATCTTGAGCAATCCTTCGAATTTTAAGTGAAATGGGTGAAGGGTTTTGGTATTTTCTAATTGGGTTTTAGGAGGGTTTTTGGACCCGATTTTGGTGGTGGAGAAATGGTCGAAAGGATGGATTCTGAGGATGATTGAGGGTTATAATGTGGGTTAGAATGGTAGAAAGATGGGTATTTAAGGTGTGTTGGGCGGAGGTTTTGATGGAGAAGGGTTGAAGATGGAGTAAATGAGGGAGGAGGGGGAAAGGTGCGTCTTTTGACCGAACCGACGCAACTCCCCTGGGACGCTTTGCACGGCCGTGTTAAGGAACTTGCACGGCCGTGTCCCTTTCACCGAGTCAACACATCCCAACTCGAGCATGAACCGCACGGCCGCCTCCATGAGCCGCACGGCCGTGCGAACCGAACTTCACCACTTTTTAAATCTTTTTTCCCTAAAAATAAAGTTAGCACAAACAAATATGATAAAAAAATAAAATAAAATAAAAATGAAAATAAAACAAAAATAATCCATCGGTTACCATCCCGATGATGCTTGTTTTAGGTCCTTAGCTTGACCCCTTCCCGGTAGTAGGAGATGCATGATATTTGGTTGGCCTTTTGTCATTGACAACTTGCCATTGCAATCCTTCCGGGGTAATGAGTATCTTCGCGGTAGACATTTCTTCCATCCCGATTTCTTGGGTAGAACAAGTGACCTATAGTCTTTGCACTTTCGAAAACTCGAAGTGACCTCCGTCTTTGTTCTTTTTGACTTTTTCACCGCATTGTTAGTCTTGGGACAAGCGTAGAATATCTAAAATATCATTACAAATCAAAGGTTCATTTTTTATAGGATCATTTTTTATTTCTTCCTTTGATTTTGTTCCCTCACCCATTAAATCTTCTTCACTAGGAATCCAATTTTCTTCGCTAGGGGTGTAGGTCTCTTCAATTGGGGTCCAATCTTCTTCACTAGGAGTATAGGCCTCTAAATAGGGATCTTCGAGAACCGGCCCACGCATACTAAATTCGACCCTTTCTTTCCCTATATTTAGGGAAAATGTGCCATTTTTCACATCTATGATTGCCCCGCAAAGGGCAAGAAATGGCCTTCCTAAAATGACGGGAATATAATGGTCTTCCGCCATATCCAAGATAACAAAGTCGACAGGATGATTAAGTTCCCTACTCGACAAGGCAAATTTTCCATAATACCAATCGGTATTGAACGGATCGGTCCGCCAATCGAGAGTTATGGTTGTGGGTCCGAGTTCCCCTATACCAAGCTTCTCGCTAACCGATAATGGCATTATACCGACGCTTGCTCCTAAGTCAAGGACAGCGTTATCTATGTTTATTCCGCCAACACAACAAGGAATGGTGAATGTACCGGATCCTTTAATTTTGGAGGGTCTTTATTTTGCAAAACGGCGCTCACCTCTCCTCCGCTAACATAACATTCTCATTTTCTTTTAGCCTTTCTTTTTCTTCTATTAATTTTTTTAAAGGTTTAACGGCTAAAGGCATATCTTCATCCTTTCTAAAATAAGGAATGTTAACATTAATGGCATCCAAGTTATCAAGGAATTCATCATAATCCTTGCCTTTTCTCTAGGGGATTCCGTCTCAAACTAGTCTCAATCATCTGAGGGATTGGACCGTGATTATTTCTAGGGCATTCATTCTTCTTTTCTTGCTCATCCCTAGTTTCTACCACATTAACTTGCTCATTTCGCCTTTGAGGTCAACCGGGAAGACTCCTCGCGGTCTATTCAATGGGGTAGCCTCGTTGAGCTTGTTGGGTTTCTAGCATCTTATTATGCGCCGCTAAGTTATCAAACCTAGCATTTAGCAATTTAAAACATTCCCTAAACTCATTATTGATCTTTTCTTGGGAGTTTTTATTTTTCACTACAAAATCCATTATAAGATCTAATTTAGACTTAGGGGAAAAGTACTTGCATTGTTGTTGAAATTCTTAGGTGCAAATCCCTGAGGTTGTGTAGATGATTGCGGGTTAAGAACGTTGTTATTCTTATAGGAAAAATTGGGGTGATTCCTCCACTCGGGATTGTATGTATTAGAATACATCCCCCTTTTTGCCCAAAAGAATTAACGAAGTTCACTTGATCGTTAGAAGTAACGTCAAGCAACTTCGTTAGCTATCCGTACTATGTGAGTTAGACCCACATAGTTCGCACAAAACATTTACACTAGCAATGGGATTGACATTAAGATTTTCAAACTTCTTCAAAAGCATGTCAACTTTAGAGGAGAGAAGAGTAACCGCATCAACATTATATTTACCGGTGTACCTTTGTTGTTGCTCCTCTCGCTTTGACCATTGGTAATGGTTCAATGCAATATTTTCGATGAGGTCGTACGCCTCATCTACTCCTTTGTTCATCAAAGCTCCTCCCCGCAATGCATCAATGGTCTCTCTTGTTTTAAAAATGAGACCGTTGTAGAAGGTGTGAACAATCAACCACTTTTCAAGCCCGCGGTGGGGCACATTCTCGAGAAGTTCCTTGTACCGTTCCCATGCATCATACAAAGTTTCACTATCTCGTTTGACAGGGTTAGTGATCTTTGTTCGTATCTCGGCGCCTTGCTTGGCGGGAAAAATCGACCAAGGAAAGCTTCTTGAATCTCGTCCCATGTTGTCAATGAATTCTGGGACCGAATTCAACCATTGTTTCGCCTTATCCTTGAGAGAAAATGGAAAAAGGCGCATCCGGATTGCTTCCACCGTAACACCTTGAATACGTGTAGTATCACAATATTCAAGAAATGTTTGGATGTGTAGACGGGTCTTCGAAGGCAAAGGCCGCCGTATTGGTTATTCATAACCATGTGCAATAATTGCGGCTTTATTTCAAGTTTGCCGCTCCCAAGATTCGGCACAACAATAGGGATCTAGTTCCCGGGTACTTGGGTTAACAAAGTCCCGTAGGGTCCTAGCAGTGTTTGCGGTTCTCCGTCCATGTGTTTTTGTAGAAGTTTCTCTAAATCTTCTTAATCTTTCGTGAAAGCTTCTTTCGGGTTCCGGATCAAAGTTGTCAACAAATGTCCGAGACCGTTTCATAAACTACAAGAAAAACACTTGAAGGGAAATTAAACGCAATGTGATTATAGGATAGGAAAGCAAAATAGTAAAACAAAAACTAAAAATTTGTAGTAAAGACAAAAATAAAGTAAACCGTTGTCCACCGCAACGGCGCCAAAACTTGTTCTGGCCGAAACCTAACGGTTTATTTTATATCCGCAAGCGCACGGGCTATTGTAATATAGCGGGTGCAAGTACGAGTCGATCCCACAGAGACAGTGGTTTACTTAAGGGATATTTTTGTCTTTAGAAAATATAAAAAGGATTGGGGGGTAGATAAAATTTGTTTTTAGAATAATAGAGAGAGCATAGAATTTAAAATAATTTAATTGAATTCTTATAAAACGAAGCATTCTCGGGATTGGAAATCATACACATAATCTTATTCATCAAATTGTCATTGTCTTAGAAATAAAAGGTTTTCATAAAAAGCAAGGATGGTATGTTAGGCCTACGCTATTTCGGGCTAGGACAATAGCGTTTGTATTCTTCACTAATTATGTTCTAACCGTTTGAGAAACTCCGTTTATGTTTTGACCCCGCCCGTCACAAACGGGCATTCCGGCTTATCTCTAGCTGACCATAATTAGTAAGAATCCATTAAGGACGGAAGTTCAACATACTTTCCATTAAAAGAACATCCCTAGGCCATCAACTACTCTCGTGATCAATGAACCTAGTTTCTTTATATGGTTCCGTCAATTGAGATTCTCCGCTAGGTACTTCTCTCAATTGATCAATCATACAAATTGGATATCGCCAATAAGTAAGGCATTTAGAGAATAATATAAAGAAATTGTTTTAGATGAAGAAAGAAGACAAGACTAATCATTTTTTAGATGACGAATAAGCATGTTTTGAGTTTCCAACCCCAAGAATATGGGGATTACTCACAAGCCATTTATAATATAAAAGCAATTAAAATAAGAGATTGAGTAAGAGAGACTTATGATGGACAAATGCTGGAAATAATGCTTCACTTTTATTGATCTTCTTCCAAAGTAACTTCAAGAACAAAGTAATGACTTGATCTTCAAATCTCCTTGGAAATTGTTATCACAAGTATTTTGTGTTTTCTATCTATCAAATATCAGTATTTCTCTCTAATGATTCGTGTTTAAGACTGATCTCTAGGGTCCTATTTATAAAAAGGAGGGAACTCTTCAATCGGGTGCAACCAAAAGGTGCCTTTACGTCGCCAGCCACGTTTGCACGGCCGTGTCAAGGAAGTTGCACGGCCGTGTGACCCTTGGCGCCGCTTTGAATTTAAGTCTTGACACCTTGCACGGCCGCTCCTAAATAAGCCGCACGGCCGCTCCGCTCGATGACACGGGCGCTCCTTCTTCAAGACACGGCCACTCCATATTTTAGGGCCAAAAATGGCCTGAAAAATGCCAAGTGCACGGCCGCTCCATCTCTGCTGCACGGCCGCTCTGTCTGAATTTTAACTTTGTGTGCTTGATTTGGTTGGTGCTCTCCCATGTCTTTTGCCTTGAAGTGTCCAAGTATCCTTTTGATAAAAATGAACCTAAAACCTGTCTAAAAAGGCAAGAAATATACCAAAAGCGTAAAATCTAGAAAATAAGGAAAAGAAACTAAAAAGTATAAGAAATGAAATGAAAAATGATGTTTTATGCCATAAAAAGTATATAAAAATAAGGATAAATGACTATATAATAGTCACTTATCATATGCCGACAAAGGCTTGAAAGGAAAGGTCTATACACAGACAGGGCATGACACAGACCAGACTAAAAACCAACCGGGTCTCGGACAAAGTGTGTCACGGACAAGTGCATGGTCGACACGAGGCTCCATGGGATGTTTGGGTAGTCCTGTGCTCATCCGAGAGGCGTAATAAGACCAAACGGACCGCGACAAGGATTTCCCGGGTTAGGGACGTAGTGTGCAAAGGTACGGTCACGTGCGCGTAGTGTGCAAGCAGTCTATATTCTTTTTCTGAGTAAAATAGAATTTTTTTTTTTTATGTGTCTTAAAAATATGATGCATGATTTTTTTTTTGAAAATTTTCTTTTTTTTTTTGAAAATCCTTTTTTTTTTGAATTTTTTTTTGAAATCTAATGAACACATAAGCACATAAGCACGAAAATTCCGACGCTAGGGACATGATTCCGACAGTCAAAATTTTGACTTTTTCCGAGGCGGCCAAAACAACACGAAAAATGTGCAAAAATCAACACACACACACAAATGATTTTCAAAGCCGGGACGGAAGCTTGACCCTCAAAAGCTTTTTCTTTTTTTTTTTGAAAACGGTGATACCGGTACGTGGGATTGTTAAACCACAATTTATCCCCGACTCGTGTTAGGAGGCGGTAACGGGAAGTTTAATGGTTTCCACGAATATACCAAATATCATTTTTTTTTAGAAAAAGCTACTATCCCCAGAAGAGTCGCCACTGTGATGATGTGCCATTCGCGGGAAAAATTCTTTTCGATTTTTCGTTTCTTTGAAAATCAAATAAAACCCGGAAAAAAGAACGGAGTCGCCACGCCATTTTTGTTTTAAGGGCCAAAACTTTAAAAAATGCCCGAGATTAGAGATTTGGGTTCGGAGGTCATGTTACACGCCGGGAAGGACGTTAGTGTGCACCCGAAATGCCTCGTAAAACGAGTCTTCCAAGCTGAAAATCATTTGTGTGTGTGTGTGTGTGTTGGCCAAAATAATTTGAAACTCAGAAAAGTAAAAATTGGGATATCTTTTTAAGACTTTAAAATGATCCCATAATTTTTTGGAAGATTTTTGGATTGAGATTTGGTACTCAAAAGACCTTTTGAAGTTGAGAGTCACTTCTGCCAGAATGAAAAAGGCAGTGGACCTTTGATTTTGAAATGGATTCAAGGGTCTTAAAACTTCATAATCTGGATAAACTCAGAGAATGAAAGTTGTTCCAGACACCTTAAATAAGATTTGTGCGAAGGAATTTTCCATTTTGGAAAAGATTTGAGGGGTCAAAACCTTCTGGAAAACTCAAATATGAGATCTGGATTCCCAGAAGCTGATGAACTGGCCTCTAAAAGAAAATTTGAAAAGAGGAGTTTTACTCACCCAAAAAATAAAGTAAAAGTATGTATGGAAATCTCTGGATGTTGGCTACAAAAAGTGTTTTGTAGTCAACACCAAATTCCAAGTTTATCTGTATCCAAAAATTAGGACAATGGACTGGGGTCTGGGAAAATTGCTACTGGACAGCAACTTCCCATGAAAGAAAATATGATTTTAAAGGGGATTTTGCATCCATGCTTGTCCCCATTTCCCTAGGTTTTGGTTAGTGATCACTTGAAATTTTAGTGGTGAATCAACTATACCAAACCATCCTTGGGGTACATTAGGACTAAGCACTTCATTTGCTTGGGAAGGGGAATTTTATCCTTTGAAAATGAGATTTGATGCTTGAAAATGGTTTTTAGGGTTTTTAAAAATGCATTTGCAAGAAAACAAGAACACATTAAAGAAAATGTTGATCCTTGTAGAAGATCATCCATGGAGATGGACTTCCATGGTGATCTTCTTGGATCTTAAGACAAGAAGAAGAATGAACTACATTTTGTAGTTTGAAGATGCATGCATGGATGAGAGATTTAGGGTAAGAAGAGGGAGGTTATACCTATCTTCTTTGTATTTTGAGGCTTTGGCTTGAATATATGAGTGTTTGAGGCTTGAATGCAAGAGTGTTTGGGTTTGATTTGAGTGAGTGAAAGTTGGGAAGATTCAAGAGAAAAAGGTGACAATTCTTAGAGAATTCTCACTGTTTTCTCGAGTAGATTCGCCAAAATACTGTGAATTATGTTCTTCTCCTTCTTTTTTTTTTGTGACTGGAGGGCTCAATTTATAGCCCTCTGAAAATGACAGACATGTCCGCGCGGATGGGATTGGTGGCGTGCACTGTTCATTAAATGCTGCTCCAGGCTTTGGACAAGAGGAATAATCTTTTTTAAAATTCAAATTAAACAGCCAGATTATGTTCCAGCCACTTCTATTTTTGATTTTTGACCATTTCTTTCACTTTTTTGATTCTTTTTCTTGGTTTATCCTTTTTTGGCAATCCCTAATCTACCCTTACTTGGTTAGAAATGTTAGGAATGTTAGGAATTGTTAGAAATGTTATAACTTTCGTTAATTTTCTAACGAAAATTCTAACAAGCTCAAATTGGAGCACTTACAAGCGTTCATTCAGAAACCTGATGCATCCAGATCCCGGTTCCGAGGTTTGGGAGACTTTGGGATGCCTTTGAGTGATATCTTCAGAGGTTTGGTAAAAGAAGGTTTGCTCCGGCCTTTAGATAATTATCAGCCTAGAAACCCCAATGCTCCTTTGGATACCTCCAAGCATTGTGCCTTTCATCAGTACCATGGACACCTGACAGATGATTGCGTCCCATTGAAAAAGGCCGTCCAAAGGTTGATTGAGCAAGGAAAGTTAGAGGTGCCTGAAAGGCCCAATACTATCAGTAACCCGTTCCCTAGAAATAACAACATGAGTGTCAACATGATCGAGTTTGGTGATTCAAGCCTTGTGGGCATAATGGAATTTGACTCGCCCCTTTGTGAGGTCGGTGAACCAGCCATCGCAGGCGATGAAAATGGTTGGATTAAGCAAGAGATTGCCAAAGAAATCCTGATGGAAAGATCTGCAATAGCTCCCATCTCCAGCGTCGAAGAGTAGATGCATGGTCCAACAGCAAAGAGCGGCTAGACTAGGGGCTACCTATCTTTAAATTAAACTCAATGAATAGTCTTTTAGTCAACCCTTGTAGGTTCTAGTATTTTTCTATTTCACCTAAGTCCTTCCTAGACATTTGTCGTTTTAATCCATTTGGACATAGTAATCAAATGTCTAACTTTTATATAAGTCTTTTTTCTTTTCTTGCTAGACTCAAGACATCACTTACACACCCACGATACACTTAATTGAAATGGTTTTATCCTAAATGGTCATTTGTGCTGCTCAACCACTAATTCTTTGAAATGATTAATATCTAAATTAATCGGAGTGAGAAAATCAATTGATATCCTTCTCAAATTAGGGCTTACCAACTCCCCATCTTGCATCTCATATGCTCACATCTCTTTCCTCATCCTCATCATCTCGCTGCTCGATGAATTTGCACGGATCTTTTCTCATTTAAAGTTTAAGCAAGCAATGAAGACTTAATCTCGTTTAGGTCATCCGATAGGGATTGCGATTGAAGCCTTTCACCCATAGGAAAGCCATTACCTCACCCCCGCTAAATAATACCCTTTCATTTCAAGATCGGCATATTTTGAAACCCCGTTTAGCCATCATTTTTGCTCCATGCTAAGAGATGTCCAAGAAAGCCCAAGAAGTTAGCTTCGAGAGTCGGCGATGCGCAAAATATCTCAAGCCATGAAGGAAGGACAAAGATAATCCTCAACTCCTCAGGAGACCTTCCAAGTTATAAAAAAAAAAAAAAAGCAAGAGTGCAAAAAGAGTAATGCCCAGCTAGGCTGAAAACCTTGAAAAAAGGACAGTCTAGGCAAAAAACAGGGCTGCACGTTAAAAAAAAAAAAAGGATTTTAAATCCTCACAATTCAGAAAAAAAATCCTCAATTTCTCAAGAGGCCCTCCAAAAAAAAAAGGATTTTAAATCCTCACAATTCAGAAAAAAATCCTCAATTTCTCAAGAGGCCCTCCAAAAAAAAAAGTCCTCGACTTCTCAAAAGGCTCTCCAATATTCAAAAGGAGCCCGAATCCTCGCAAGTTCTTAAAAGTTCTGATTTGCTTGGACTTTCTCTCACCAATACCTTCTAACCAATTTCAGCCATCCTCTCAATTTTAGAGGATATTCCCTACCTAAAGCAATCCCAAGCCATCCTTTCGATTTTAGAGGATATTTCCATTACCATTATCCTTGCTCTCGGCCAAAGCCAAAATTTAGAGGCAATGAAGATGCAATCACAGATTTCCTCACCTTAGAAATCCCAAACACATCCTCAAAAGCCAATCTCTCATTTTTAGAGGTTCAGTCAGTAAAAGGCCCAGCCGACCTCTCATCTTAAGAGGTCACGATTTTCCAAATCACCCGATGACCGATCGAAGCCTTGAAACCCAGCTACAGTTCCTACCGGATAGCAGTTTCATTCTAATATCTTCAGGATCTAAATCAAATTAATGCTTCAGTGCTTGCTTAAATCAGAGCCAAATCCATCTTGGCTCAAAAGATCATCAATCAAAGATTGTGCAAATTCAATCCATTCATTCGGCATTTGATGTGAGCATAGATCATTTCTACTCCACAAACACTTGCCGTGGATGTCCCACTGGGGCTCCGCATCCGTGTCTTCCATTGACACTCCAAGGAGACATGTTCTTAAACTCTCCAATTCTCCGAAAATCCTTAAAGGTCCTCGAAATCATGAATTTTCACATTCATTCCCTCTTCATTCGGGATAAGCCCGAACTACGGCGGCCTGAGCTCTTCATAATGGAGGAAACGTAGGCAACCATAATTGGTCCGATCAAAATCACAAACAAATCTCGAAAAAAAATTCGGTCTCATCAAGGATCGTCCCTATACACTTTCCGTCCTTCCGAGCTCGATTCTCGATATCAGTTGGTTTTCTCCTTGTGATTAATCAAAATATTTGTTCATATCAGATTTAGTGTTTGAATAACCCGAACATCAATAAAGGGTTTTAAGCAGCCTTGTGATCATCATGAATAAGACAAGTTTTCAAGTGTCTCGACAAGTCTTCTCTTTCTACATTATAGGAAGATAGAGCCAAACACTGTTTTTCTGTCAGCAGGGGCTTCCATACACTTTTCCACACCTTGTTAGGCTTATACTCTCTCAAAAGAGTCAAACCCAAAAGCGAGAGTGTCATACACAAATTCGAGAGACATTCCCACCTTTCAAAAGATATGCCCCTGCATGTAAACATTTTCGAGTCTTGTCCAGTGACTGATTGACTAGGGTCTGAAAAGATGGGTGCCTCCTCGGCCAGATAATGACTCTGTCTGCAATAAGACTGCTCTGAATTTCTTCACGCTAGGACTTTGCTAAGCGGTTCTCCCAGGTTCTCCTGTATCAGCTCTTCAAGTTGGGGCTTCTATAGTCATCTTTGGGTCTACATTGGGTTCTTCACTACGAGATAGATTCGATCTTTATCAGATTATTTTCAGGATCGCTTTGCATTACCAATCAGATTGGGACTCTGCTAATTATGTCGGAATCACAAAAAGGTTATAAGATTGGGGCTTCACCAAGTCACTTCTTCAAAATCTGGGCTTTGCCTACTCAGTTCTTCAAACCGAGGCTTTGCCAAAGGAGGGATCTTTCCTCGTTTTAATAGGATCCAGGGCTTTGTTGCCGGGTCCTTTGGACCTGAATTTTATCAAGTCACAAGAAAGGTCTAGTCGCATCAACAACTAGATTTTCAGCTTCAGAACTTGGTACATAGCAACTTTCCGTAGCATCGGAATTTAAGATCTGGGTTTCTCCCGGCATTAGCAATTTCATCAAATCATTCTCCGAACAAGGTTTCGGCCAAAGTCACAGCTCACCCAAATGAAAGAAGTTTCACTAGAGCCTGTCGGCATCAGCTTCAAATGATCAAGATGGAGAGGGAAAATTTCAACCAAAACCTGGGATCCGAATCCAATCTCATCAAAATGGAGGTCCATGTGATACTGTTAACAAAACCTCATTAACAACCGTTGTTTAAATCACGATCAAGGGCTCTCACCCCCCCCCCCCCACTTGCTCAAAATTTGTTCCAAACAGTTTTCAGACACATACATCCCAATACATTCCCTCTCATCACCATGCATCCCGACAAAAATCTCCCCAGGGCTCATGTATCATGCGCAAAACTTGAATCAATAGGAACAATCCTAAGTGATTGAAGATCATAAATCATAATTTCCTTGCCAAAAGCTTAGGCTAAGTGCATCTCTAAAAGCAAGTAAATGTATCATCTCGCGAACATATGCAGTGATACTCTCATGATCATTTTGGTCCTATGCATGCATCTGTCATCATGAATGTCATATATGCATCTTCCTCTCTACTAACAAATGCAGCAAATCGCCAACAAAGACCGCCCCGCGAACGGCAATTCAACAACTCTTCATCACCATCAGCCTAGCCTCAGTCCTTCCGGCAGCTACAGGTAAGCACAGCACAGGTATGAAAGCATATCTTAGTCAACTACTTTTCTAAAGAACATTATCATCAAACCTCGGGTGACTCCCAGATAACAGTCAAACCCTCGGGTGACTCCCAGATAACAGTCAAAACCTCGGGTGACTCCCAAAAATAGTCAATCCTCGGGTGACTCCCAAAAATAGTCAATCCTCGGGTGACTCCTAAAAACAGTCAATCCTCGGGTGACTCCCAAATACAGTCAAACCTCGGGTGACACCTAAAAACAGTCAATCCTCGGGTGACTCCCAAATACAGTCAAACCTCTGGTGACTCCCAAATGCGGCCAAACCTGGGGTGACTCCCTTAAGAACAGTCAATCTTGGGTACAAAGCCCATGGCCTCTCATTATCGCCACTATGTACAGGCTTGATTCCCATTCGGATACGTAGGTAGCCTACCATAGGTCCAGCCACTTGACCAACATGGTCACCCTTTTCCCAGATAGTTCTCGTAAGCCCGAATCTTCCCCAGAGAGAACACCTTCAAATAGTCTCCCTCAGGTACGAAACCTCAGCTTAGGTTCATACTCCTGAACCAGGTCTCCACTTAAGCCCCCATTTAGGTTCATACTCCTGAACTAAATCTCAAACTTAGGTTCATACTCCTGAACTGAGTTCTCCATTTAGGTTCATACTCCTGAACTAAATCTCAAACTTAGGTTCATACTCCTGAACTGAGTTCTCCATTTAGGTTCATACTCCTGAACTAAATCTCAAACTTAGGTTCATACTCCTGAACTAAATCTCAAACTTAGATTCATACTCCTGAACTGAGTTCTCCATTTAGGTTCATACTCCTGAACTAAATCTCAAACTTAGGTTTATACTCCTGAACTAAATCTCAAACTTAGGTTCATACTCCTGAACTGAGTTCTCCATTTAGGTTCATACTCCTGAACTAAATCTCAAACTTAGGTTCATACTCCTGAACTAAGCCCCCATTTAGGTTCATACTCCTGAACTAAATCTCAAACTTAGGTTCATACTCCTGAACTAAGCCCCCATTTAGGTTCATACTCCTGAACTAAATCTCAAACTTAGGTTCATACTCCTGAACTGAGTTCTCCATTTAGGTTCATATACTCCTGAACTAAATCTCAAACTTAGGTTCAAACTCCTGAACTAAGCTCCCATTTAGGTTCATACTCCTGAACTAAGCTCCCATTTAGGTTCATACTCCTGAACTAAGCCCCCATTTAGGTTCATACTCCTGAACTAAATCTCAAACTTAGGTTCATACTCCTGAACTGAATTCTCATTTAGGTCCATACTCCTAAACTAAATCTCAAACTTAGGTTCATACTCCTGAACTGAGTTCTCATTTAGGTTCATACTTCGGAACTAAACCTCAACTTAGGTTCATCCCTGACGAAAGTCAATGGAATTCCGTCTCTTTCCTCGTTTTTACCTCCGGCAGCAAACGTAAGACCGATCCCTTCAAATGAAGTCCACCAAAAGACTGTCTATCCCCTCAGAGTCCATCCCCAATGAAAGGGTACGAACATCGAAGATCACCATTTGTCAAGGTTCAAGGCAATTAAAAACGCCATCATTAGGGTTTAAGGCACCTAAAATGCCATCATCAAGGTTCGAGGCACCTAAAACGCCATCATTAATGTTTGAGGCACCTGAAACGCTATCACTTCGATTTCGACACACAACACGAGGAAAGTGATAAATCGCAATCATTCCCTAATTCGACAAACCGAAATCATAGGGCGACTTCCCAAAAATAGTCAAATCTTAGGGTGACTTCCCAAAAATGGTCAAATCTTAGGGCGAATTCCCAAAAATAGTCAAATCTTAGGGCGACTTCCCAAAAATAGTCAAATCTTAGGGCGACTTTCCAAAAATAGTCAAATCTTAGGGCGACTTCCCAAATATAGTCAAATCTTAGGGTGACTTCCCAAAAATAGTCAAATCTTAGGGCGACTTCCCTAAAATAGTCCCTCTAGGGTCAACGATCTGAAGATAGTCGAAAGACCCGAACTACGACTGGCTTGATTCCTCTTAATGATACGTAGGTAGCCTATCATTAGGTTCAGCCACCAGACCAAAATGGTCATTCCTTTCCTCAGCAGTGTGGATATACAACTCTAGCCATCAGACCAAAATGGTCATCTCTTATCCCCAGCAGAGTTTCTTTCAGAGACCGACTGAAGAACTCGTTCACCAGGTTGACATCATAAAACAGTCACTCTAGGGTCGACGTCTGAAGATAGTCGAAAGACCCGAACTACGACCGGCTTGATTCCTCTTAAGGATACGTAGGTAGCCTATCACTAGGTTCAGCCACTCGACCACTTTGGTCACCCCTTTTCCCATCTTGTCAAATATGGAGCCTTACTCTTATCTACGACCCCGCTTCCTTCGAAAGCGCCGTCGCCGAGGGGCTACTGTAAGTGCTCCAATTTGAATTGTTACTATTTTCGTTAGAAAACTAACGAAAGCCTTCACATTCTTAACCTAAACCTTAAATTTTCTAACAAAGCAAGGGTAAGTTGGGAATTGCTATTTGGAGTTAAACAAGGTAAGGAATCTCACAAAGGGTAAAAATTCGAAAACAGCAATCTGAAAATAACAACTGGTTGAGTATTTGAAAAATTTATTCCTCTTGTCCAAAGCCTGCAGCAGCATTAAATGAACAGTGCACGCCATCATAAGGATCCGCGCGGATGGTTTTGTCACCCCCAGTGGCCTATAAATAGAGCCCCCCAGCCTCATAAAAACAACAATATTTTCACACACTGAAGCTATACTCTGGCGAAAACAGAGAGAAAACAGTGGGAATTTGAGTATTGCCACCATTTTCTCTTGAGTATTTCCCAAATCTCACTCACTAAACACTTTCAAAACACTCTTAAACACACAAGCTCAAGCTTAAATCAACACTAAAGAGGAGGATTAGAGAGAAAACATAGAGGACTTAAGTGTTATCTACTTGTTTTCTCTTTGACCAACTCTATTAACAAACACTAAACACACTTAAGTCTTGAATCTATTCAAGCCAAACACAACATTAACAAGAAGATTGGGCTTAACCATCATTGGTAAACCCTCCTTCTTTAAAACCCTAAAATACTCTTTAATTTCATGTCTTGATTTACATTTTTGTCTTAATTTGCTTGTTTAAAGTTCTATTCACCTTCTTTGTTCTTGTCTTTAATTTACTTGTCTTAAGCTTAAATCTTTATTTCATTTTTTTTTTGCACAAAATCTGGGGAGAAACGCGTTTCTCCGTCACTTATGGAGAAACGGGGCTTGTTATGTCGCGCGACATACCTAGCCACAAAAACTGGATATCACTTCATCAGCTTCTGGATATCCAGAAGCTTTGGAAAGGATATCCAGAAGCTTTGAAAAGGATATCCAGAAGCTTTGGAAAGGATATCCAGAAACCAAATATTTTTTCTGGATATCCTTTACAAAGCTTCTGGATATCCATTTCAAAGCTTCTGGATATCCAGAAGCTTTGTAAAGGATATCCAGAAAAAATACTTGGTTTCTGGATATCCTTTACAAAGCTTCTGGATATCCATTTCAAAGCTTCTGGATATCCAGAAGCTTTGTAAAGGATATCCAGAAACTGGCTACTTATGTCGCGCGACATAACAAGCCCCGTTTCTCCATACGCGACGGAGAAACGCGTTTCTCCCCAGACGCACTCTTTTTTTTTGTTAGTTTGACCTAAGGTGGTCATATTTGTGGTTAAGTCCCCATGATGATCATCTTAGGGTTTAACTTTCCTTCCTCTTAGTTGATTTCTCTTCTTAAAAAACATTTTTTTTTATAAACTCCCTCTCCCATTTTGCTCTAAACCTCCATTAATATCCCAAGGATGACTTGATATGATACAAAGCAATGAATCACCAATCAAGTCTAGGGATGAAAATGGGGTGGAAATAGATGCAAAACCCTTAAAATCACATTTTTCTTCAAGAATATGTTGCTGTCCAGTAGCATTTTTCTGTAACCTCAGTCCATTTTCCTATTTTTTGGACACAATAAAACTTGGAATTTGGTGTTGACTACAAAATACTTTTTATATCCAACATCCATAGGATTTCATACATATTTTTACTTTATTTTTTACGTGAGTCTAACTGCCTTTTCCAAATTATTTTCCAAAGGTCAGTTTGGCAGTCTCTGGAAATCCAGATTTCACATCTGTGATTTCCAGAGGGTTTTGGTCCATCAAATCATCTCCAATTATAAAAATATTTTTCAGTAACCTTATTTAAGATGTTTTGAACAACTTTCATTCTCTGACTTTCCCCAGATTCTGAATTTTTAAAACTCTTAAATCCATTTTAAAATCAAGTGTTCACTGTCTTTTTCATTCTGGCAGAATTGACTTTCAACTTTAAGGAGTCTTTTGAGTACCAAAACTCAACCCTAAAATCATACCAAAAATCATGAAACTTGTTTAATGTCTTACAAAGAGTTCTCAATTTTTAGTTTTCTCAGTTTGCATTTATTTTAACCAAAGGAACACACACACACACACACAAATGGTTTTAAATTAGGAAGACTCGTTTTACGAGGCATTCCGGGTGAACCTTAACGTTCTTCCTAGAGTGTAACGTGACCTCCGAACCCTTTTTCTCTTTCACGGGCATTTTTCAAAGTTTTAGCCCTAAACAAAAAACGGCGTGGCGACTCCGTTTTAATTTTTCAAAAAAAAATCCGGTGGCATCATCACAGGGGCGGGCTAACCCGACGGGCTCACCCCAAATTGACGGCTCTAATGATAAGTGTATCATATGAATAAACAAGTATTAAAAACTTTTTTTATTTATTGAGATTTTGCATTTTGTAATAGCACATTAAAATAAGACTTTTGTAAAAAAATTTAATGGGACGAAGGAGTAACCAAGTAAGTATGAAAATTAATATTTTCAGAATATGCTTTACTAAATACTTTTCCATGGATTCACTCATTTATATAAAGTAAAGTATTACTCCAAATAAAATAGTGTTGCCATCGGAGAGGAAGCAGTGGCGAAGCCACTCTTAACTTATTATAAGGTCACTAATACATAATACATGCCCGTGTTCAAGGTTATGTAATTTTTTTTTAATTTTTAAAATTTTTTTTTTTAAATTAAAAAAAAATTTAAAGGATAAAATGGGAAAGGGACAAAATAGTGAGGGCAAAATGAGAATTTCAGCACGTGACATTGTTCATACCACTGTTCAAAACATCCCTTCCATTTATACTATAGATTTGATCCCCTTGATTTTGATTTTGAAGTTATGTTAGTTTTACCTTTTTTGTAAATTTTGGAAAATTTTAGTTCTACCACTAAATACTTTATACTCCCGCTATATCTTGCCTTCGCCCATTGATTGAATGAAGCCCTTTTTTTTTTTTTTTTTTATACCTAAGGCCTCCTGGTCTTGTGGTATGCTAACAGGCCTCTCTTTCGAGAGGTCACAGGTTCGATTCCCTCCATGAGAATCTTTATGAAAATAATTATACCATGAGTTTCAGGAGCCTTTAAAGTCCCCCCGGAACACATCCGAGCGGTAAAGGAACCGAAAATTTGGGTATAAAAAAAAATGAAGGCCTTTTTTATTTATGGGTATTTCAAAAATAAAAGTGAAAATAATAGTAGGGATGTTGGAGTTTGAAGTGAAGCCCCCAATCCAATCCAAACTCTCCTCCCTATACATCGTAGAAATAACTAATAATTTGGTTGTTCCCTCAGTCAATCATGTCACTTCCAGAATCTCCGCAATAGAACACTCAGTCTGTTGTAACTCATGGATGGTTTGGATTTGGAATGAAAATTACAAATCTGTTAAATCAAAAGATATTCTAAAATTGTAAAATAAAGCATTATTTTATTTTAATAGTATTATAAACTTTGCTATATTATGAATTCACTCTGGTTTTTACACCAAATTTGATGCAATAGATAATGCTACGCTATATCATTTTTCTCTTTATTTTTTCAGAAAATCTTTTTATTTTAATTTTTTTATATATATATGAAAAAAAAATTATAATATAAATATTAATAACGTAATATATTTATATAAGTGATATAATAATGATTATTTGAAAAATATTTTTATTTGACATAAAATTTAAAGCAAATTATTGAAAAAATTTAATGCAAAAATTGCACCATTATAGAAACAATGCAAATTTTGCACAAAACCATTGGAAATGGTCTAATAATCATAAAATTTTACTTATGAAATTTTAGTGATGATTAATACGAAATAATTGATTGTTTATTTTTTTGGAAAAAAAATTACCTTTAATTTTTTTTCTCATATTTTTTTACTAGCTATTTTATACATTCAATTTATTTATTTTTGAGATCAAACCACCATTAGATTAAATACAAAAGTAGAGCTGTCAATTCGAGAATACGAGGCGGGACGAAATTATGTTGTCCCACGACGGAAACGGGACGAGACAGGACGGGACAAAACGGGACGGGACTAAAATACTCCGTCCCATCCCGTTCCATTTACGGGACGCGGGATCCCGCGGGACAATGCGGGACCCGTTGACTAGGAGGGATTAGGTGTTGACTAACAGTTTTTTACGGAAGTTACACTAGCAATTTGCCAGGATTATATAAATGTTGATGAATAACAGTTTTTTAACATGGTAAAATTGATATATTACTTCACAGCAGCAGATATGAATAACTTCAAAAGTCCCTTTAAAGGGATTACCATCGATGTTAAAGGAAGACTGCAATGCTATAAGGAAGATTGGGCGGCCGCACTATGCTCAGGCATGAGGTGATATTTCTTGTTTTTTGTGGATTATTATTTAAGTTGAGTGATTTCTATCTTTTGTGTCATTAAGAATTGTTGATGTCAGGATATTGGCTCCAACAACATATATCTTCTTTGCTTCGTCTCTTCCGGTCATTGCCTTTGGGGAGCAACTGAATAGAGATACGGGTCAATACGGGGAAAAGGAACGGGACGGGATAAAAATAAGTTGTCCCGCGACGGAAACGGTCGGGACGAAACGGGATGGGACGAAATGGGACGGGACCAAAATATTTCCGTCCTATCCCGTTCCATTTGTATGACGGGACGAGACGTCCCAACGGGACCGTCCCAACTTGAAAACTCTATACAAAATTAGAAAAATATAAGTAAACTCTGCAAATATTAGATACTCAATCTAAGTATTATCAGTCATTACAATAATATTTTCAAGTAAACAAGAAATGAAAAGAGAGGAATGATGAAATAGGGTGGTTTTTTTTTTTTTTTTTTTTTTGAAGGGGATCAACACATTTCACCGCTCCCCCCTTGATGCACTTCACAGAGGCGCCTAGTTATGCTAGGGAGGGCAATGTCATTCCCTCTAACCACTGGTGGGGGAATCGAACCCATGACCTCCAGGTTGGAAGCCATGAACTCTAACCATCAGGCTAAGACCCCGCGTGCTAGGGTGTTTTTGTATAAAGTAACACTAGCATTCTCGATCTTTCAACGTGTGCCTCTTGTATCCTAGAAAACATAGATGTCATTTCAAGTGTAGCTTGAATACTGTCATATATCGACATTTATAATATTTCGTATCGAATAATATTTAGCTTTGTGAAAACGATAGTTCAAGGCATTTGATTTAGCAATAAATTGTCAATCAAATTTAAATCATCAAATATAATCACACTTATTTAATCTGAATTATTGAATGCACCAAATTTTAATTTTATTTAATCAATTGATGTAGTGGAAATGTTTGTGGCCCCCACTGCACTCATTACATCTGCTTTGCAATTGGAAGATGTCTCAGTCGCGAAGATCCTATGGGGATGCATTTCCTTTCCTTTTGACAATTTTGGTTTGCATTTTATCCACCAACTAGTAACTAGGGAGTAATTTATCAAAATTTGATAGGTATGATAATGAGGTTAATTATTTAAGGCATTTTTCTTTGTCATTTTTTCATTCAAGATACGGTGAGTCAAATTTTGCGATTTATTTTTTGGCGTGCAGAATTACCTTTCAATTTTGATTTGCCATTGTCCCTCACATACACAAATTTTTTATCAAAATTTAATCAAGTTAATAAATAAATAATATGCAACGCTTATATTAAATTAAAAATGTATACTTGATTTACGTAATTTCAATAAATTCATAATGGATTAACCCAAAATCAGGGACATAAATTTCTCAAAAAGACGATAGAAGATTCAAATCAAAGTTAATAAATTCAAAATCAGAAAAAATGAAGTAAAAAACATTGAGAACTCGAATTCTTTTCCTCTTTCCTAGCTTCATAAGAAATGAAGATTACTCTTCATTGGCCAGCTCAACTCAAAAAAGGTAGGTAGTCTGCAAAGATTTTGAAAATGAAAATTATGTTTTCTAGTCCAAAGAAAATTCCTTCCTCTTATACACCCCCCATTCCTTCGCTTATTTTCCACTCTCTCTCTCTCTCTCTCTCTCTCTCTCTCTCTCACACACACACACACACACAGTCACTTCGCCTCCCCAAACTCCATTCCGATCAAACGGTCACTTCCCTAGATGTTCAGGGAATCGTCTCAAAACTCTCTTTCGATAAAGTCAAAATCTAAGACGTAACTTCTCATCTCTCATTCCTCTGTTTTGTTTTCAATTTTTGATGCTAATTTGATTTAGGATTTTATTTTAATTATCTGAAATTACTATGAATTAGGGATTGTTTTAATTTCGTGAAATTACTTTGAATTAAGTTTCATTTTGATTTCGTGAAATTACTTTGAAATTAGGATTTATTTTTTATTTTATGAAATTACTTTGAATTAGGGTTTATTTTGATTAATGAAATCAGGAGGTGATTGAATTGTTGAATACCTGGCTAAAAGGAAAAAAATCTGTCAGTTTATTAGTGGTTTTTTTTTTCATTACAAGAGATTTTGGTCATGTAACTTCTGACCCTGTCCCCCTGCCCTTCTCCCTCTACATGAAATGTAAAATTAATAATTTAGTTTCTTGTCCCAATTTGTTCATATTTGAAAACTAATAAAGTTCACATTTTTATTTCAGAATAATTAGAAATAAAAAATATCAATGAAATCACAGTTTACTAAATAAAATTTTGTTCAACAATCCCACTCAATCCATCCACGAATCTGGAAAGAAATAACAAATACTGTTAGTGGTATTAAACCAATACATCCTGCTCAATTATAAAACATAGAATCAAATATTTAAAATAAAATGCTAATCTCTCCTTATTTCTTGTCTACTTATCTAATTTCTCTTGCTTAATTTGCTTGATTTTCTTATTAACGAATAGTTGAATCTCCTCGTCATTCAATATTCAATACTCCCTCCGTCCCACCCGAATTTGGACAAATTTCCTTTTTGAGCGTCCCATCCGAATTTGGACAACCCAAAAAGGAAAGTTTATAATAATAAAAAAATGGACATACCCCACTCACTCATTAACTCCACTCATTCTCCACCATACAATTTATTCAACCAACCACTATTAACTCCACTCATTCTCTCTCTTCATTTTCTACCACACATTTTTATTATCTTATTGTTATTTCTTAATTTCCGTGTAAAGTAACTTTGTCCAAATTCGGGTGGGTCGGAGGGAGTATGTTTTTCAATTCATATTGATGTAGCGGAATAATGTTTGTGGGCCCCACTGCACTTATTACATCTGCACTGCAATTGGAAGATGTCTCGGTCACGAAGATCCTATGGGGATGCATTTCCTTTGACAATTTTGGTTTGCTTTTTATCCACCAATAATAACCCTAATCCCATTTTCCTTCTTATGGTTTGTCCTTATTCATTAAATTGAAAGACGAGATTTTTATCCACCAATAATAACCCTAATCCCATAACCCAAAATAAACATGCAGCTTTTACTCAATAAAAGTTGCAAGTACAAGTGTGACAAACAATAATTATATTCGGTTCGTTTCATTATAATTTATTATTTGATTATTTAAATATTTTAATAATTATTAATGAGATTTACTTATCACTTCATTATACTCCCTTTTTTCTAGGTTTTCTTGATTAGCAATTTGAAACTTTATTGATTTGAACTTAACAATTTTGAAAATAAAACAAATAAAAATAGCAAATAAAAAATGCCTTAATTTTATTGGACGGAAGGAGTATATATTAATCTTCCGCCAAATAGTCTGACTATGCAATAATTTGGCCCGACCCTCTCTCAATCTCACCGTCTAATTCAATTTCAATGGTCTATTTTGAAAAATTCTCTTAAAACCATTTGACCAAAACAGGAGTAGCCAAGATTTTTACTCCCTCCGTTCCACGTGAGTATAAACCTCCCAAAATAGCAAGTTTTTATTATTTTGTATTCAATGAAACTCACTTTTCATATTTACGACAATAATACACTTACTATTTCTTTCACTCATTCTCTCTTATGTTTTACGTACTTTTCATAATTACAACTGATCATACTCCACTCATTCTCTCTCCTTTTATTATACTATTATTTCTTAGTTATTGTGCCCAATTTTTTTTGTTTACAGTTACGTGAGACTCAAGTAGTATATATTAAGCACAAGGCTTGTCTATTCTCGATGAGTGCTTCAACACTCCCCCTCACGCGTAGCTAATCTTTGGGTTTACAGTGTGGACTTCTTTGATCTTGGGTGAGCGGAGGAGCTAAAATATCATGAGCCGTTGGGATTGCACGTGTATAGAGCATGCTTTAATATCATGATAAAATTTAAGGTTTCATCTCAAAATCAATTGAAAACGAGAGAAATGGCACAAAATCTTTATATATTAAGCACAAGACTTGTCTATTCCCAATGCGTGATAAGTGGTTCAACACATTTCACAAGATTATTATAGGTTTTTTTTTGGACATCTCATCTCTTCATCTCCACTCAATCTTGTCCATTTATCTCATCTGACTGCTATACATTTAGATAACACGTAAACTATTACCCAATTCTATAGCACTCTCATCTCTTGGAAGGCCATAGAGCGATTCAGTAAATCCAAAAGAAATGATGAAGGGCTTTATGAGGATAAAAGTACGTTATGTCTTTTACTGGGAAAATGATGCATTACATGCATCACCTTCTCTTCCCTTCTAGTGTAAGGTTTCAGCAAATCCTTTCTTTCCAAGATGATCGTTTTGCCATTCTCATCTGCCCAAATGACTTGTACCCACCCTGTTTCTTACTTTCATGTTCCGTACAACATTTATAGTGTTCAGTTTGCCCTTGCCATAATAAAGTACAAGCATGGCCATCAGGTGAAGAATTCTGACTAAAATCTGAGAACTCAGTTCCTGAAAGACTGAAAACCAATATACTTCCTCCTTCCCATTTAAAATTGCAATTAGGACACGCATTTTTAAATGAGTGCTCCCTTCGTCCCATATTACTTTATCCATTTTGCTATTTTGGACGTCCCACTTTAAAGTCACACTTTTCTTAAAAGAAAACTTTTTAATACTTCTTTATTCATGGGACCCACTATACTCACAACACTTTTCAAATTTACTATTCTCTCTCCTACTCACTCACAACTTCTACTTTAATAACATTATTCCTTATTATCCGTTCTCAACAGTAAACGAGTAAGCTTTTATGGGATGGAGGGAGTATATAATATTATTAATGTCTTGTGAGTATGAATAGTGGGATAGAAGAAAGTGAGATAGAGAATATTAAGTGGATAGTTGTTGTTAGTTTAGTAATTAAGTCTCATTATTTAAAAAATATTAAAAACTTAACATTTTGAGATTTGCAATTTTAATTGGGACACTAAAAATGACAATTTTTGTAATTTTAAATAGGACGGATGGATTAATTAAGTACTCCACTGTGCCTTAGAATTAATTTTACTCTACACCTCAAATGTTTGGACAAGTCTCACTTCACTACTATGCTATCCGTAGATTGATTTCATCTCAATTATCACCTTTTTGTCAAACTTTATCTAAAGAGTTGTTGTTAAAAAAAAAAAAAAAAAAAAAAGCGTTTTTTTTTTAAATTGACATTTCATAACACTAATACTTATACTGACACTTTTTTACACTAGCATTGACACTTTTTTACATTGGCACGTAATATACATGCATGCACTGACAATTTTGTACACTGCCACTTTGTTACACTAACACTGACACTTTGTTACATTAGCACTGACACTTTTTACACTGACACTTAATATACATGCATTGACACTTTTTTACACTGACACTTTGTTACACTAGCATTGACACTTTGTTAAACTGGCACTGACACTTTTTTACACTGGCACTGATACTTTTTTATACTGGCACTTTGTTACACATGCACTTTGTTAAACTGGCTCTGGCACTAACGAAAAAAACAAAACACGTTTTTTCTAAGCTCAAGAAAAAACACGTTTTTTTTCAAGATTTTGACTTATCTAAATGGAATAGTTATTTATCCTTAAATCTTTGAAGGGAGTCATTTAATATTTGGAAAGACATTTTAGGGTAAAATAATTATTTTAAGTTAATAAAAGAGGTTTTGACCAATAATTCTTTTAAACAAATGAATACTACATTTAAGTTCTGATATTTTTAAATCTCGCTAATAAGCCCATGTACCATTTTGTCCATGACACTCTATATTTCACAGTTGTGTGATTTCACATTTATATGATTTTTCAATTGTGTGATATCAGTAAAAAAACTGATCATTCATCTCTCTATTTTTTAAAGTTGTGTGATTTCACACTTATGTGATGTAACATGCTATTTAAACAATTGAGAATCCAATTTATCTCGTACTTTTTTTTAAAAAAAATCACTTTTAAACTGATAAATTCATATTTTAGTTGCTCACAATTTATGACTAAATTTTTCGATTGTTTAATGGTAATTAATTTGCTGTCAAAAACCTTATAAATAACATAGATAAATTGATTTGACTGTTGTTTGATGTTAAGTTGTATGATGTCATTGTCTTTTAAACACTTGAAAAATCAATTGATCACAATTGATACTCAATTGATCAGATTTTTAAGTTTAAAATTGAGATATAAATTTCTCATTTGTTCAAATTTGAGTATAAAAACTTTCAATTCATCTCTTAAGTTTTCACATTTGATACTCAATTTCTCAAACGCTTGAATTTAAAGATGAATATTTTTGTTGAATACCGCTTAAACAAATGAGAAATCATTTTTTTCATATATTTAATTTAAAGATGAGTGTTTTTTCATATTCCGTTTAAATAAATGAGAAATCAATTTTGAATATGTTTAAACCAAAAATCAAAATTTCTCATTGATAGCATATAAATTCAATTTATCACTTATTTCTCACTTGTGAACGATTAAAAATTTAATTTCTCAATTGTTTAAAGTTTAATAAATGTGTTACCACAAATTATAAGAATAACTGATAATTATATTTTGATCAACATTTGATGAAAAAAAGTATTAATTTTCATGAAATTCAAAAAAGTTGTTCTTAATAATATTTCCAATGTTGTATCAATAATATTTTTTAAAATTGCAAGATGATAATTAAATTTTTGGTCAACATTTATTTAGAGATTAATTACAAGAGTGCTATTTAACATTGATATACATAAACAATCTAAAGCCATAATTGTTGAGATTGAAATGAAGACATTTTCATTAATAAACTAAGTTATTAATGAAAAATGATACATGGGTGATAGGAATTAAGAAGTCCTAGATTGAATTTAGGCATAAATTAAATTATGCAAATTAGATAAAAAAAAAAAAAAAAAAGAGAGAAAAACGTAAGAATTAAAGTGTGAAAGAAGAGAAGAATGGGACGGAGGTCTGGTTGACCATAGCATATGAAAGATCAATCAGGACACTTCTTGCTTAGGTACCTCATAATAAATTTAGTGGTGCAAAAAAAAAAATAAAATACAAAAGCATCCAATAAAACCTACTTATATGAAATTCAAAATATTTAATTAATGCGTATTCACTTGCAATGCACCATGCCCGTATTAAACATGTACACATATAAACTTGGTTTTAAATAAGACAGCTTCATCTCTTCTTCTTCGACAGACAAACGTTTTCAATATAATATAGTGCACGTGTTTTCAGGCAGCTTTCCTACATGTCTTGGGAACCAGAGGAGAGGAAGGTCCAATAAGACAAGTCTCAAGTCATCAGTAAGTGGGAACAACAGCAACGCTTTTCATTTCCTTGCCCAAAACTGTATGAGGGTGGAAATTTCTACTTTCTACCTACGTAAGTTGCCAACTTAGACAAGTCTGGAATCCAAAATGACAATTCAGATGAACCAGTAACAAACATTAGACTTCCTGGGGCCCATTTGATCACAGGGGGTGCGTTTTCACTACTCATCCAACTAGCCACCTGGAAAGATGGGTGAACCATAATTTACAATGTAAGTCAGTTAAAAAAAAATTAAAAAAAAAATCTGCAGCAAGAGTAAGTACATACACACACATGCAAATGAACGGGGTAAAGAAAAGCAAGTTACACTGACAATATAAGGATTCTATCATGTATAGCCCTAAAATGTTTGATTACCAAGAAACATTAGGATGCATGCATTTAAAGTAAACACCAGTTGTGTTTTCGATGGTAAATCAAATAATCTTTCCTACTGTTAGTTTCAAGAAACTCTCTGTTTGTGTACTGCATGGGAAAAAAATCTTAGAGCTACATGATGAGGCCTGTCAAATGTGCAGGTTGGGTCGGGTCGGTTTACGGCGGGCGGGTTGAGATGGGTTGGACCCATTGCAACCCGTTTAAAGATACATGTTGGATGGGTCAGGTCCGACCCGGGTTGACCCGTTAATTTCAATTTTTTTCCTGCCGCATGTTTTTTGAGGTGAAGCCAGAATTCATGTATTTTAGGGAGGATTATCATGAACCAATTTTTTTCCTTTCTTATAACTTCTTCCGTCCCACATTAATGTCTGAACTTTTTCCTTTCCTCCTTCCTAGTATGAAAATCTGAATTTGCTCTGATTTTGTCTTTCCTTCGTCCTAAAATGAAAGTCCCAATTTGCTTTTGATATGAGTAAATTTGAACATTCCTTTTGGGACGGAGAACAAAATAACAAAAAAGTCCCAAGTTTGTTCTTTATTACAGTAGCTTTTTCATCTCTCTCTTTCTCGCCTGTTCTTCCTTCTCCTTTTATGTTTCAGAGTTTCTTTTAAACTTAGATTTGTATCCATGGGTTCAAATTCAAAGCAATTTGTGGGTTTTGATTTGATTGTGAATGGATGTTTGTCTGGGGTTCATCAGAAAATGCACCGGCGGTTGGGGGATTCATTTTGATTAAGAGATGCCGGAGATGGCAACCGGAAAGACGCCGGAGATAGCAGCCGGAGAGGTCCAGCCGGAACGATGTTGGAGAGGTCCAGTCGGAATGACGCAGGCGAGGTGCATGGAACGTGTTTTGACTGCAACAAGGAAGATGAAGAAGATGTTAACGGTAATAACGGGTTGGGCGGGTCGACCTGCTTCAACCCGTTATTGTTTACGGGTTAAACCGGGTAACCCTTTTCAACCCATTAATATTATTGGGTTGGGTTGGATTGGATTGGGTAATTAGTGAGTCGGGTTGTGCGGGTTGAGGTAACGGGTTGCAATTGCCAGGCCTACATGATGATGACCACAAAAATCACAGTCAAATTGGAGGAAGTAGACCTCTAGTATATATATAGAGACCTGGAGAGCACCAGATTCATGTATCGGGAGGGGGGAATACACATCAAAAGATGGAGAAAATCGTACTTCTTTCCCGGTCCGAACACTCCAAGCAAAGACACTGCCATCACCTGAACCTGTCAAGTGACCAAAAACAAGAATAAGGTAGCAATGCAAGATGCATCAAACGGAAGAAACCTCCGGTACTTAGAATTTTTTAGAGAGTAATCCATAATTGACTTCATATGTTTGCTTAAGAGCTTAATAAACCATAAACTTCTCAAGAATTTTTGCGAGCATCAACAAAAGATCATATAGAAGCCATTCAGAAAAACTAGCAACAGTCATCATAAAGAAAAAAAAGAGCAGTCAGATAACCTGAGATAACAAACGTCCCCTCAGGACTGAAAGAGGCTTCCAAGGTGGAATCACTAGAAACGGGCTTCACACTGAATGTAGATACCTATATGCAAGAACAAAGACAAAAAGTCTTAATATATAACTACTTTTGAAATGAGACCATTTCTCAAGAATAGAGAGTGGGAAACAACTCACAAGTTTGCCGCGAAAGGAATCAACTACATGAATATGACCATCCATAGTTGTCAACAGAATAAGTCTACCATCATTGCTAAATTTGACAGCATTTGCATCAGATAGATCTCCTCCTACAGAGATTGTATCGAAAGGACCCTGGAAGAAATCAAATTGCAAGAAGGTGTCAATAAACAACTTAACCTTGCATAGATGAAACAACTCTGACAATACGTCTGCCTTAATACATTGATGTCCCACACTACTAACCTTTTCATACTTGCGAGAATCAAACATTCTTATGCATCCCCCAAATGCAACTGCAAAGATAAGCCCTTGATCATCATATGCTGTAGCTGGTCTTCCTTGTACACGCAAGAGGCCCTAATTCCAGAGAACCAATTAGTAATTTAATCCATGAAAATATGTCTTTCCAGATAGCATCAAGCCACCGAGACATTCACCTGACATTTATCAGCTCTTTGATCCCAAAGAAGAACAGTTCGATCAAGCGAGCCAGAGATAAAACACTCTCTTCTGGCACACAAGCTGAGGGAAACAACCCTGGGAAATAAACAATACAAAGTGTGAAATCAAAATAATTAGGTTTAAGAAGCAACCGAGATCACAGTATAGGGAGTGAGATCAAACCTGTCACGATGACCTTTAAAGTAGCGCAAATACTTATTGTCGTGCAATGAGAGAAGCCGCAGAGATTCTGGAATAACAAAACAAATTAGCACTGGACCAATATGCTAGATTTCTGGAATGGTTTCTCTAATATACATATATTTTACTAGAGCTTCTCTATATTTCATACCATCCCACCCATTCTTCGATGAGTATATAACAGTCGTAGGATGAGGAGTGAAGCAAACCAGATCAACACCATACTTTTTGCTGTTAATTGTTTTCAAGCATCTGAAAACAAAAAGGTACCTCTAATACAGTGCCAGAATGAAGAGAGTGCCAGATAAGTACTAGATAGGCAACAATAACATTTTTATAATCATCAATCAAGCAAATATTGATCGGGCAAATGTTGACAATGTAATGTGAATCATCAATAGAACCGTGAATAAATAATAAGCATTCTCATCTCGAGAATTAATATAAGTCATTATTAGCCTGCATGCCAGGAAATTCTGATATAGTTTCCTTAGATGAAACCAGAAATTGCATGTAATGTGAGATTGACCCACTTTCCAAATTGAGATAGACATGAACAACATCCTAATCCAGTATGTTTTTGCCCTAATCCAGATTGTTTTGTATTCCTACAAGGTTATCCCATACCGATATCATCATGCATTATGAACTCAAATTTCTCTATATACGGGTGGTTTTAAGTAATAAACAATTTCAGAAATATCATGTTTCTAGACATATAGATGGAGCTTTTGCATAGTACATAGCTTTCATATGTATGTGGATATGTCAAAAATTTATGGCTACATATATCCAAATCCAAACCAATATAAAAAATACTTTTCACAGTATAACTCCTCAATGGGGAGCCACATCACATAGTCGAATGGATTCATCATCACTAGAAATAAAACATAAGACGCATACGTTGCATTGGCCACATCATATAGGCGAATGGATTCATCATCACTAGCTGTCACCAAATAATTTGACGTCCTATGGAGGTCCATTGAGCTTATTCTACCATTCTGCAAAGAAAAACTGTTGCTTTAATGTCATTTATCAAGAACCCAAATAAATGAAACAAGCACGTAGAGAGTAGCTTTCCAAATATAAATCAGCTTTTTCCATGAATTGGCATGGAAAAAATAAGAGAAAAGATATTCTTATGCAGATTAGAAGAGAACATGCTGTTCAGTTGAAAAACTTCAAAGGTAAAATAAGGGGTAAGTGGAAACAAACCAGATAATAGAGGTGTCATCCAGAGTATATTACCAGATACGCCAGCATAAAATATCAACAAATCACTGGGGCTATTTCTAACGATTTAACTCTATTCATGTGATACGCATTAGAATCGTCAAGTTTCGAGAAAAAAAAAATAACTTTTTGGAGAAATGATTGAAGTTTACGGCTTAAAATTTATCAATCGTGTCAACTTTCTGGAGACAAATGGAAAGAGAACCACGACTATTGCTCTGGGATGGAGGAATATTTTCCCAGGTAAAATTCAGATATAATAATGATAAGCACAAAGTCTGAATTCACAATTACAAGCTCCAAATTCGAGTTTTCATTTTCACAGAAAAAGTACTATAATTCAATAAGAAATCCTGTCCTGCGTTTACTAAAATTTCAATCAGCTGCAAATATTACATTCCCCAGAAAGGAAAAACGATAACGGACAGATGGATAGCTTCAAATAAAAATACGAAATGGCAGAGCATCTAAACTGAAATATGAAGTGAAATGAAAGCAATCATAGACTATCATCTGCTTAATTTCAATAAATTTATTTATAATAATAACAGTAAGAGCATTAAAACAATTCAAAATTCCATTTTCTCTCAATTAAGATGCAGAGGATTAAGAGAGCTACATACGTAATCGCGAAAGGCCATGCCAACTTCCATGCTTTGAAGGATTTCTTCGTTGAGTTCCAATGAGACCTTGTCTTCTCTCTCCGGTTGTCCTCCTGATCAATTTACATGAATCATTCCCCCCCCCCCCTTTCAATTAGGTCTCGATTAGCAAAAATCAAAGACAAGAATCGTAAGCGTTTCGAGTAGATTGATTGGTTCAATTTCACTCACCTGCCATTGGTCGAATTGCTAGGGAGAAATATTGCAATTCGCAAACCCTTCTCGCTGGCTCTCACTCTCCAACGTCTTCAACCGCCAGATAAAGAAGTCCGGCAAAGGTTTTTTTTTTTTTTAGAAAATTACGTTATAGTCCCTGGACATAACCTAATCTACATCCTATCATATTTACCTTCTAATCTCACACTATAAAATAACTAACCGTATAATCAATCTAAGAGCATCCACAATGGTAGAGCTATATCAAAGAGCTTGTTCATAATTTCAAAATGCCACATCCTCTTCTAATCATCAAATAAAAACTCAAGGCTTTTTCTACAATGGTAAATCTTTTTCACCAACTTTTTTGTGGCCCCCACATTCAACACTAAATAATTTTATAATAATAAAAGGAAATTAAAAATAAAATTATTGTGTGATATTTAATGATCAACATGGGAAAATGGTTAAAATTAATGTAAAGAGCTCATGAGGAAAGCTCTTTGTAGAAGAAGTTGCTCTTTAGGAAGGAGCTCTCCAACTTTTTCAACAATGGTAAAAAGCTCTTTAGAGCTTTTTCATAAGAATAAGGAGCTCTCAAAAAGCTCTCATTGTGGATGCTCTAACAATAAATAAAAATCTCACCACTCTCAAATTACACCTACACTCCCCCTCTCTCTATACTCTCTCTCTCTTTCTCTCTCTTTCTCTCTCTACCCTACCACCCTCCGCCACCCATAACTCCGCCACTTCTCTCCTCTCCCAACATCTAAGCAACCGTCTCCCTACCCCGCGATCATATCCCCCACTTCCCCCGCACCTCCGCCTAGATCCGTCTCTCTCCTCCTTCCTCTTCCCACTTCCATTCGTCCCCCCAATTAACTCCAACCATGCTAGCGGCGTATTCTCGGTCATAGCAGTTGACTACATCCAAGATCCAAGCTCCATTCAAGGCCGTCGACCACGTAACGTAGCATCACCGCCTTCCACAAAGAAGCCTCCTAGGCCGGATCTACCATAGATCTAACATTTCATCACTATAGCTCTCCAGGAACCGCTTCCCGACCTTCTCTCCAATATCAACTATCTCAAGACATTTTCAAGACAAATTGTGTAGATCCGACCTTCGATTAATTAAACTCATTTTTTCGATCCGACAAATTCAACCGTGAGAAGCTTCGATTTCCTTTCTCCCGCGGCCTACTTCTTCCGCCTAGACTCGAACCCAACCAATAAAGTAAGTCAACCAACCGATTCGGGCCAAATGTTTCGCGTGAACCCTAAAAATAGATAACACATAGAAAAGATATGATAATAGAGCAGAATTCAGGGGCTTTAACGTTCCAGGAGACTCAACCATTCAACAATATTAAAAGTTGGTGTAGTGCTAACCGATACGAGTCTTCGTTCGGCTATGATGTAAGAGGGTAGGCATGTGGATCGAGCAAGACCACTGTAACTAAGTACATCGATAAAAATGTAAGCAATTGTGATTGTAAGCAAATGATTCTTGTGATATGATGACAGGAGATTATTATGAAATACTTTTGGCTTTCACAATTGTTCAAGAATGAAGCTCTACAAGGTATGGGTGTAACCGTGTAAGTGGTTTAACTCAAATCGCGGTTTGAGACCGAACCGAGCTAAACTGTGGGGTTTAGCTCGGTTTTTTTATTTAAGTGGTTTAGCTCGGTTTATAAAAATTACAAACCACGTGGTTCGATTTAGCTTGCGGTTTGAGGGTGCCGAGCCAAACCGAGCCGAACCGAGCTAAACCGTTTAGCCATTAAATCGAGCTATGAGACCGAGCTACGAGATCGAGCTACGAGACCGAGCCAAACCAACATAAACCATAATCCCATTTTTTATGCAATGATGATTGCCCCTAACTCTCTTCTCCACCTCAACCGAATACAAAACTGCAACCATGTGCAAGTCGACTAAGCCTTATTCACCTTAGTAAACCCTTATCTCACACCCATACCCCATTTTTACTACACCATTCGTCAAGTAACTTGAAAATCAAGTTTTATACTTAAATATAGAATCCCAAATCAAAAGACAGCATCACAAACAATAAATAAAAATCATGCAGCTGCCAAATAAGTCATAAATACCAAATACACAAATAACAGAATCATCAACTTGCTGATTATTAACACCTAATTACTATTGCAAAAGCATAAAAAGCACAAGATGAACAGTTGAACAAATTCAATAAACCACCACATTAAACCCCAAATAACTTGATTCAGTAACCCCATTTACTGATAACCCAACAAGATCAAACATTTACCCAGAAACTAAGGCTGGTAACATGAAATTCACACAATCCAAACAGTTAAAACAAGTGAAAACACTTAAATTAGCTGAAATTGAATCAAATAAGGAATACCCACAAATCTACTTAGCCAAAACAAGTTAATAACCTATGTTTGTTTGTTCTTTCTTGAACCGAAAATTCAAACCGCGGTTCAAACCGAGCCAAACCGAACCATGATGGTTTGGCCCAGCTCGGTTCGAATTTTTTTATGGTTTAGCTCGGTTTGGAATTTTTCCGAACCGATACTAGCGGTTTGGCTCCTAAATTTGTCCAAACCGAGCTAAACCGAACCATTTACACCCCTACTACAAGGACTCCTTTTTTGACTTTCACGGACCTACTTGAACAACCAAAGATAACTATTCAGCTGACTTATACTGCAGTAATTTGTACTTTCCAAGAGAGCAATCGGTGGTCTATTGTTAAAATCATAACAAACCGTAAGCTTCAAATTTGACTCCATGATTTTCAACTATGTCATGGAGAATTTTTTTTTCTTTCATTTTTGTTGTCCGTTTGATCATAAGATTGTTCATTCAAGCCAATTTGCACATACACTAACTTTTTCACCCTCCCAAAGCTGGTCGAAGAGAGGCGCACCACTCATGCTCGACCTGCATTTGAGAATCATCTCTAATGTGTTGGCCCAACTTTCGTCCCAACTCCCAGTTACTTGGGCTTGGCTATTGCTTGCAACCATAAGCTTTTATTAGTAATTTAGTTGACAATTGAGAACTTATTAGTAAGTTTTCAGTTGTTTGGTCGCCAGAGTTGATGGTCGTCGAAGTTAATCATGTAGGTGTTAGTGCCCTAGGCCTATAGAGATAGACCTTTATGTAATGTCATTGTTCATTTATATATGAGATTGTTTCTTTGATTGTTATATATGTTTGCATGTTTTATTATAATAATCGTGTCCCTAGTACTTATGAAGCACTAGTATGAAGTCTAATGGATAATCATGTGATGATTATATGCATGGAGATGCACATTAGATTCATGGGTACTTGTTAGAGAACAAGGTACTGGACTTGACCCATTATGAGATCTATGTCATGGTCAAATGTCATAATTAGATCTCATATAGTCATATCATTGATATCCTTTGACCTGAGATTATCATCGTCTTCCGCTCGATGAATATCATGTTTGATATAGTTTAACGTTGTCTTTAACCGGATAACAATAAGGGCTATCATTGGCGTGGTATGATTCTTGTTGGGAAGAATGATAAGTCAAGATGGAAATTGTCCCTCGTAAAGAGAGATGTTTGCTTGGCCACTCGTAAGTAAGATTGATGTAGTGCATGGCCATGCCCGAATGAATTAATGTGATTAATGTCATTCGATTAATCAATTTACTTGATAACGAGAAAGCATTGAACAATATGAGTTGACGTGGACCATGACTCATGTTCAATATAACATCGTGTGACAATGGGATTGTGATATGTTCTATGTAGGAAAATCGAACTTGATAATCATACTATTTGGGTAGGCATGATGGCTTGCTAGAGTCCGCTCATGTCTTATGAGGATCGATGTGATCGGACTCATTGCCAACATAGTATGGTCCTATGGGGTCACACGCATCGAACGAATTGTCAAAAATGAAGAAAATGGGTTTTCGGGCTCGGGGACGACTCGTCCTCAAGGCCGAACCAAGTCGTGCCTTATGAAGGGACGCCGGGTTCAGCCTGGGAGTGTCCCGAGGGACGACTCGTGCTCGGGGCACGAGTCGTGCCCAAAGGGACGACTCGTCCCGTGAGCTAAGCCAAGTCGTGCCTCTTGCAGTGGACGCCGGGATCGCTGGGAGCCGCAGAGGGGACGACTCGTGCCCTGGGGACGAGTCGTCCCGTCGGGCCCGGACCGATACGTAAATGGCCCGATTTTAGGGTTTTCCCAAAGGGCTTTTATTTGTAACGTATAAATAGTTGCCCCTGGTTGCCCTAGCCGTCATTAGAACGTTTTGGCTTGAGAGAAACACTTAGAGTGGGAGATTTCAATTGAGAATTGAGAATCAAACACCACCAAATCCATTGTTCTTCATTGATTGAAAGGTGTTTCAATCAATTGGATCTAGCAATCCTCCTAGAAGAGTTCTAGGGTTCGTTCCGCGCGTGGATAAACATAGAGGATCTTCGTTCATCAAGATCTTTGGTTCGTGATTCCCGTTCGTTCATCAAGGATTAACAAGATCATTCAATCTGAGTTCAGTCAAGTTTATCAAAGGCAAAAGCATTCAAGGTTGGTAATTCTATTTCATCTCTCTTAATTATTCATCTAGAACGGATTCTAGGGCTTGGGGTTTTTCGAGTTATTGCTTATTCCGCCGCGCATGGACCCTCGAAACCCTACAAAGTGGTATCGTGAGCCCCATTCATGATGCTTAGTTAGATAATCATGATAATTATGTAATATGATTATATGAATTTTCATGATGTGCATGATCTAGAATATGAAATTGTATGAGTTTTACTTGAGAAGTAATAGTATATATAGATATACCATGATTATGAAATTGTAATATATATGATTAATATGATTAATCTAGATTATGGGATGTCAATTTCATTGATATGATTAATGTGATTAATCTTGGATATTTGTGATGTATTACTAAGTATATAGGCCGGAAGCCAAGACCTTCCCGCAGCACTTCGGGAAGTGTGGGATAACTTTGGATACGATGCCACGTACTAGTAATTACCGATCAAATGTAATATGTGTTGCATCATTCCATGTTCATAATTATGTTCATATAGTTTTCATGAATCAACCTTGGGATGTAATTGATAAGCATGAAAAATTGAACCTTCTTTGTAATTTGAGTTTGTTTTATGCCACCCATGTTTAAACACTTGTGAGTACACGGGTAGTTTTATGTGGGCTCGCCATAGCGAGGTGCATTAATTCTATCTTTGTATGATCAAGATGAGCAAATAGTGGTTGCTATACGTTTAACATGGTTGAACTCAATTAGGCTATCAAAACGGTTTTGGGCCTAAGGCATAAGATGAGATTGAAACATGTGACATATGATGTCTATAATCTCATAATGATCTAAGAGTCATATATAGATATGATTGATAAATGTTATCTACCTTTTTAGTTTAATTTTGAGCAGTCGTGCCATAGCCGACTTGAAATTAAATTAAAGTTGGGTCTTAGCTTATTAAATTATATTATGCATATTTGCATAAGAAGGTTATATAATTTAGTGGGAGTATTTATGAAATACGTTATTTAATCTCTTAAATGAAATCGGTACTTATATGTGTTCATATGTGTTGCATATTTTGTTGTAGAAATAGCATTAAACTATAATTAATCCTTATTATTGCGATTCGTCCTTATGAAGGACAAGTTCGAAAAGAACGGTACAAGTTATTCTGATTTGATCAGATGCTCAAGAAGAGTTCTTAAGCAAAATTGTACGTTCTTGACGAATCTATTCCTGCTGAACCCACTGCAAACGTTGCAAAGGACAGGTAAGGAGCAATATAAGAAACATTTAGATGATTCCTATGATGTTGTTTGCCCTATACTTGCCACCATATTTAAAGGCTCTTAAGAAGAACCTTGAACACGTGGAAATTGCTTTTGTTCTAGCACAACGCACAAAAGGAAATGTTCCAAGTGCAAGCTAGACAAAAGATATATGTTGTGGTGAAGGCTTTTAATGCATGAGATGCAAAAGGAGCAATCCGCAAGTGTGTTAATGGTTAACACAAGAAAGGGGTTCAAAAGGGAAGGCAAGAAGGTAAAGCAAAGGTTGCTAAACCTAGGGCAAAAGTTGCCAAAGCCGAAGAGGCTAAACCCAAAGTGTCTCAAAAGGATGCAGTTTGCTACCGCTGCAATGAGATTGTCATTGGAAGCAAAGTTGCAAGGCTAATAAGGAAGGCCTAAAAGGTGAAGAAGGGCAATTTGATTGCTACTACTTCAAATATTTATATGATAGATATTTTCCTTTCGACTTCTTGTTCTTGGGTATATGATACCGGATATAGATCCCACATTTGTCTAAATGTGCAAGAAATAAAGAATAGAAAGCTACTCAAAGAAGGTGAATTAAACCTATGCGTAGTTATGAAGCAAGAGTTGCTGCATTAGCCGTAGGGACTTATGAAGTCACTTTACCTTGTGGACTAGTACTTGTTTTGAACAAGTGGGATTACGTTCCGAATTTGAGTAGGAGTATTATTTTGTTTCTTATGAGGATGATGAAAGATATAATTCTCTTATTGAAAATAAGAAGCCTTATATTTATTTAATGATATGCATTATTGTAATGCATATGTCATTAAATGGTCTTCATATCCTTGATGTTAAGATACAAAATAATATTGAAGATATCTATAATATAAGTGTGAAATCTAAACCGAATGATGTGAACAACACGTTCACATGGCATTGCCGGCTTGGTCATATAAATGAGAAACGTATAATCTAAACTCCATTAACATGGACATTTAGACTCATATGATTATGAATCATTTGAGGTATGAGAATCTCGTTTATTTGGTAAAATGACCAAACCACCCTACACTAAGAGTAGTGGGAGGGTAGTGGCTTATTGGCCCTTATACATGAGATGTATATGGACTATTAAGTAGCATTGCTAGGGGAGGAATTCGGTATTTCATCACATTCACCGGTTACTTATCTAGATATGACTATGTCTATCTGATGAAGTCCAAAGGTAAATCGTTTGAGATATTTCGAATATTTCAAGATGAAGTACAAAAACCAATCATGGCAAAACTATTAAAGTACTTCGATTAGATCGAGGTAATGAATATTTGAGCCAAGAGGTTGACAATCATCTCAAAAACTGTGAAATCGTTTCAGAGTTGACTCCACCCGGAACACCACATTGTATGGTGTGTTTGAAAGGAGGAATTGAACCTTGTATGACATGGTTCGTTCGATGATGTGTCAAGTTGACTTTCCTTTTTTCTTTTGAGGATATGCATTAGAAATAATGCGGTTACACTGAATTGTGTCCCTACTAAATCGATTCCTAAGTCCCCACATGAGATGTGGCATGAAAGAATGTCTTTCATAAAGATTTGGGGTTGCGAATCTTATGTAAAGAGACTTGTCTCTCATAAGTTAGCACCAAATCGACAGGTTAATTTCGTATATTAGTTTTACAACCGCAATGAGAACAAATTGTTTGTTGATCTATGTGATTCGTTTCTTGAGAAACAGTGTCTAAATAAAGGATCTAGTGGGAGTAAAATTGATCTTGAAGAGTTCAAGAACCTGAAAATAACGTGGAACCAAGAGTAGAGACGGAACCAAGTTCACAAGGAGTTGTGGAACCGGTTCAAGATACACAAGTTCTTCGCAGATCTCGATAGGATACGATCTCGAACTCCGAGAGATATGGATTTCTCATATCGGAAAGTAATCAAGTGGGAGTCATTGAGAATGACGGACCTATTTCCTATCTAGAGACGATGTCCACTCCTAATTCGGATAAATGGTTATGAACCATGGAATCCGAATTGTAATCCATGTTTGATGATCAAGTTTTGAACTTGATTGGTCCACCTGAAGGTGTAAAAACCATAGGGGTGTAAATGGGTTTTCAAGAAGAAAACCGACATGGATGGAAGATGTATACTTTCATGACTAAGGATTGTAGCAAAGGGATTTAGGAAAATTCATAGTGTTGACTATGTTGAAACCTTTTTGCCCATTACAATGCCGAAGTCTATTAGAGTTTCAATTGCCATTATCGCATATTGAGAATATGAGATATGGCAAATGGATGTCAAAACAAATAAGTTTAACGGAAACCTACTTGAGGATGTATACAGATACACTCAAGGGTTTGTCGATCCAAGAAATTCTAATAAAGTATGCATGTTGCAAAGATCCATAAGATGGGTTGAAGCAAGCTTCGAGGGGTTGGAATCTTCATTTTGATGAATCGGTCAAAGAGTTTGACATCATCAAGTACGAAGATGAACTTTGTGTATACATGAAATTCAAATGGGAGCGTAGTATTATTTCTATTGTTATATGACAATGATATCTTACTCATTGAAAACAAAGTTCCGACACTTAAGACTGTCAAGTCTTGGTCAAGGAAAGGTTTCTCAATGAAAGATATGGGTGAAGCCGCTTACATCCTTGGTATCAAGATCTATAGAGATAGATCTAAAAGGATAAGTTGGTTTGAGTCAAAATACTCGTATTGATAAGGTTCTTAGATGATTCTAAGAAAGGTAACCTGTCAATGGGTCATGGTATTACTCTTAGCGAGACTCAGTGTCCCATGACAACTGATGAGCAAAAGAGAATGAATGAAGTTCCATATGCTCCGCATTTGGATTTGTCATGTATGCCATGATTTGTACTAGACCCGATGTCTCGTATGCTTTGAGCATGACGAGTCGATACCAATCGATCCTAGTGAGAACCATTGGATGGCGCCAAGACGATCCTTAAAGTACTTAAGAAGAACTAAGGATACGTTCTTGGTATTTGAAAGATTGGAAGTTAATCTTGTTGTAAAGGTTGCACGGATGCTAACTTCCAAACTGACAAAGTTAATTAAAATCGCAATTAGGATTTGTGTTTATGCTTATTGGAGGTGCGATTTTATTGGAAGAGTTCCAAGCAGAAAATCGTAGCCGATTCTACTTCTAAGGCTTAATTTTAGCAACATATAATGTAGCTAGAAAAGGCAGTTTGGATCAAAAGTTCATTAGTGTTTTGGAATTGTTCCAAGTATCACTAATCCGGTGGAGCTTTGTTGTGACAATTGTGGTGTCATTTGTGCAAGCAAAAGAACCAAGGTCACATCAACGATCCAAACACATTTTGAGACGTTTCCACCTCATTCGAGAAATCTGTGAAATGGAAGACGTTAAGATATGCAAAAGGTACCAACGGATGACAACATTTCGGACCCTCTCACCAAGCCTTTGCCACAAGCTAAACATGAATGTCATGTTAGGTCCATGGGTATAAGATACATGAATGATTGGGCCTAGTGCAAGTGGGAGACTCGTAGGTGTTAGTGCCCTAGGCCTATAGAGATAGACCTTTATGTAATGTCATTGTTCATTTATATATGAGATTGTTTCTTTGATTGTTATATATGTTTGCATGTTTTATTATAATAATCGTGTCCCTAGTACTTATGAAGCACTAGTATGAAGTCTAATGGATAATCATGTGATGATTATATGCATGGAGATGCACATTAGATTCATGGGTACTTGTTAGAGAACAAGGTACTGGACTTGACCCATTATGAGATCTATGTCATGGTCAAATGTCATAATTAGATCTCATATAGTCATATCATTGATATCCTTTCGACCCGAGATTATCATCGTCTTCCGCTCGATGAATATCATGTTTGATATAGTTTAACGTTGTCTTTAACCGGATAACAATAAGGGCTATCATTGGCGTGGTATGATTCTTGTTGGGAAGAATGATAAGTCAAGATGGAAATTGTCCCTCGTAAAGAGAGATGTTTGCTTGGCCACTCGTAAGTAAGATTGATGTAGTGCATGGCCATGCCCGAATGAATTAATGTGATTAATGTCATTCGATTAATCAATTTACTTGATAACGAAAGCATTGAACAATATGAGTTGACGTGGACCATGACTCATGTTCAATATAACATCGTGTGACAATGGGATTGTGATATGTTCTATGTATGGAAATCGAACTTGACAATCATACTATTTGGGTAGGCATGATGGCTTGCTAGAGTCCGCTCATGTCTTATGAGGATCGATGTGATCGGACTCATTGCCAACATAGTATGGTCCTATGGGGTCACACGCATCGAACGAATTGTCAAAAATGAAGAAAATGGGTTTTCTGGGGCTCGTGGACGACTCGCTCCCAAGGCCGAACCAAGTCGTGCCTTATGAAGGGACGCCGTGTTCGGTGGGAGTGTCCCGAGGGACGACTCGTGCTCGGGGCACGAGTCGTGCCCAAAGGGACGACTCGTCCCGTGAGCTAAGCCAAGTCGTGCCTCTTGCAGGGACGCCAGAATTAGAGGGAGCTGCAGAGGGGTCGACTCGTGCCCTGGGGGACGAGTCGTCCCGTCGGGCCTGGACTGATACGTCAATGGCCTAAATTTAGGGTTTTCTCAAGGGGCTTTTATTTGTAACGTATAAATAGTTGCCCTCGGTTGCCCTAGCCGTCATTAGAACGTTTTGGCTTGAGAGAAACACTTAGAGTGGGAGATTTCAATTGAGAATTGAGAATCAAACACCACCAAATCCATTGTTCTTCATTGATTGAAAGGTGTTTCAATCAATTGGATCTAGCAATCCTCCTAGAAGAGTTCTAGGGTTCGTTCCGCGCGTGGATAAACATAGAGGATCTTCGTTCATCAAGATCTTTGGTTCGTGATTCCCGTTCGTTCATCAAGGATTAACAAGATCATTCAATCTGGAGTTGGGTCAAGTTTATCAAAGGCAAAAGCATTCAAGGTTGGTAATTCTATTTCATCTCTCTTAATTATTCATCTAGAACGGATTCTAGGGCTTGGGGTTTTTCGAGTTATTGCTTATTCCGCTGCGCATGGACCCTCGAAACCCTACAAATCATGCCCATAGTAGTTGACAACTGAGAACTTATTGATAAGTTCTCATTTGTTTTGTCGCCGAAATTGATCGTATTCTTAGTAGTTTAGTTGACAACTGAGAACTTATCAGTTTTCAACTATACTACTAAGAACTTACTGATAAGTTAAGTTCTCATTTGTTTGGTCGCCATAGTTGATCGTGATCATAGTAGTAGTTTAGTTGACAACTAAGAACTTACTGATTAGTTAAGTTCTCAGTTGTTTGGTCGCCGGAGTTGGTGATCGCCGATGTTTATCGTGTTCTTAGTAGTAGTTTAGTTGACAACTGAGAAATTATTGATAAGTTCTCAGTTGTTTGGTCGCCGGAGTTGGTGATCGCCGGAATTGATCGTGTTCTTAGTGGAGACAACTGAGAACTTACTGATAAGTTATGTTTTCAATTGTTTGATCACCGGAGTTAATCGTGTTCTTAGTAGTTTAGTTGACAACTTAGAACTTACTGATAAGTTAAGTTCTCAGTTGTTTGGTCGCCAGAGAGGTCACCGAAATTGATTGTGTTCTTAGTGGAGACAAACCCTATTCATCCCCAACCTAACTCCAAACACCCAAACGGCTCAAACCGGTTCAAACCCGCGAGTCCAAACAAGTGTGAGCGAGTGCTAATTAGGGGAGGTTCTGCCCGAGTAAGTGCACAATTTCTCTCCTCTTTATATCCCCCGAGTGTGATACCGAGAATTAATTAGGGGAGATTTTGCCATTAGTGAGGGCAAAACCTCTCTCCTCTTTAAACACCCTCAGCCAAACACATTTCTCCTACAAATCCTAGGAATATAGAACTTAACTAACATTGGTGAGTTCTCCTTCCGCACATTTAAATACTCCCTCCGTCCCACTATACTTGACACTTCTTTCCATTTTGGGTTGTCCCACTATACTTGACACCTTTCAAAAATAACCAAGTTTTTATATTTTTATATTCACTCTACCCCACCACTCATTCTTTCTCTTCATTTTCTACCACACATTTATTCAACCAACACTACTATTTACCCCACTCATTCTCTCTCTTCATTTTCCACCACACATTTTTTTTATTTTATTCTTTTTCCTTGGTTTTTGAACCCACCCCTTGGGTGTCAAGTATAGTGGGACGGAGGGAGTATTGTTTTAAATTTCAGTCTTTAAATACATTACTGCTCTAAATTTACTGCTTACAATGTAGTCATAATTTACTATTTACGCAGACCCAAACCGTCCAAACGATCCCACAAGACCTTCCATTGCACTATGGAGGTCTGACGGTGATAGTGGTTTGTTAATATTCCCGCACTGTCCTTCAATTATTTACTTAATGCATTTTATTTAAAAGCACACACACACACACATCATTTAAAGGAAAGGGTACAGAAAGACTCGTGTATACAAGGCGACTCGGGTGAGCACTAAAAAATCTCTTCCCGAGGCGTAATCTGACCTTCGAACTCAAAATCTCATCACACAACAAAATAAACAAAAACAACATTTTTTCAATGTTTTGGTCATAATCAGAACGGCGTGGCGAATCTACAAAACGAAAAGCAGCAACAGCCTCCCAACGCGAGATGTCGTCCGCGCGCCGGATCGGGTAATTTCACTACCCATAAATCTTTTCCCACAAATAAAAAAATGGGTGGGTGCATCCTAAAGGCCAAGCAAGACAAGAATTCAATTCATTGACTTTCTTCGAGGAGATGTGTCCCCTTATGTGATCACATCCCATACCACACATGTACTGAGACTCATCCTTCACGTGTTTGTATATTATGCATCATTCTCTTAGACATAATTTAGGTCAACCTGGCCATTGGTGAAAATATTGTACACATTTTTTTTCTTTCCTTGATTAATTTGGTTAAAAGATCTTGTGCTCAACAAAATTTTTGAATTTTTTTTATTTATGATGTCCATGTGTTTAGGGGGAGTATATTTGGGATCTTTTGTGTTTTCTATGGCATGTACATCATTCATAAAAGGAAAAAGGATTTCGAATTCTTCAAGGACTAAAATAATATTTTTCCTTATCATCCAAGAAATTTCAAGAGGTTGAGGTAAGTACTTTTTCGGATGCCAAGAAAGTTAGTTTCCTATCAATCTCTACCTCCCTATGTGTCCTTTTCCTACTAGGTCTCTACTCATTGCTATCACATCTTATATATCACATATCTAGTATATTTTAGTTATTTTGTAGGATCTCTCACACAAGGAAGAGTCATGATAAGGAAAAGATTGCTTGGGTTGATTAAGGAAGATAGGAGTCTATTTATAGAAGATCTCCTCAAGCAAATCAACCTCTACAAACTGTTGGTGTAGTGCCCTAGGCGTTTAGTTATGTTTGACTTATTATCTAAACCGCTATGTAATCATCTTTATCATTTATTATAGAGAAAGTATTATTTGGTTCATTATATGTTTTGCATGTTTATTATATTGAACTGCGTCCCTAGTTGTTGTGAGCAACTGGTATAAGTTGGTATATGCATGTGATGCACATTACACTTATGGATACTTGCTAGAGAACAAGTATTGGACATGACCTACCAATGAGATTTATGACATGGTCAATAGTCATATGTGTCATGAATAAATCTCATGATAGTCGTGTTATTGAATCCTTGTACCTGAGATTATCATCGTCTTCCACATGACAAAGATCGTGTTTAATATAGTCTAACTCTGTCTTTAATCGGATAGCAATAAGGGCTATGTTAGCACGATTGGAATCATGTAGGAAAGAATGATAAGTCAAGACGGGATTTGTCCCTCTTATGAAGAGAGATGTTTGCTTGGGCCCCTCAATGAATGATGTTGATGAAATGTGTGACCGCACTCAAGTGATTTGATAGAGATCAAATGCATTTGCATTATCAACATATTCGAAATCGAGAAAGAATTCAACGGAATGAGTTGACCTAGACCATGACTCATGTTCAATTGGACATCGTGGACAAAGGGATTGTGACATTGGATCTATTAAGGAATCAAGCTTTGATGTTATATTTAATTGGGTGGACATAATGATTTGATAGAAGTCACTTATGTCTTGTGAGGTCGATGTTTCGACTCACTACCAACATAAAATATAATTTCTAAAGGGTCGCACACAAAGAACGGATTGAAAAATGGCTCTCAATATGAAAATCAGTTTCTGGACTAGGGGAGCGTCCGCTCCCAATTGATCAAAACCGGGGAATAGTTTCTGGAAATTGGGAGCGTCCGCTCCCAAAGGAGGGGAGCGTCCGCTCCCAAGGTACGACAGATTTCGTGTTGGCTTTGTATTAGGGCTTTTCTCCCTAAGTGTTAGGGAGATTTATAAAGTATAAATAGCCCCTTTTAGCTCAGTCAACATACACGTTTTAGAGGTTTTTGAAACACTAAAACATTGATTTTGATTGAGAATCAAAGATCAAAACACCCCAAATCAATTCCATTGAACAGCCATTGATTATTGAATAGAGATTCAATAATCGGAGATCATCTAATAGTAGTAGTAGTAGTAGTACTACGACTACGACTACGACTACTACTACGACTACGACTACTACGACTACTACGACTACTACTACGACCACTACTACGACCACTACTACGACCACTACTACCACCACTACCACCACCACTACTACCACCACCACTAGTACCACCACCACTACTGTGAGCACCCCAACCCGAGACCTAACGCGTGTCCCGCGCTAGAGGAGCTCAAACTAAGAAAATCCATCTAAATTTTTAAAACATTTATCTGCCTTTAAAAGAAAACCACTTTTCAAACTTCCAAATAAAAATCAATTGGTAATATCTCTACCTAGAGGAAATCCAACCACAACTTTAATAAACCGTAATCTGATCAATTACATTGGAAACCTTAAATTAACATTTGTTTAACAAAAGGGTTTTCCATACAAATTATAAAAGAGGAATACTTAACCAATACTCCTAACAACCCACTCCTATACTTAACTTGTCAAGCCCCAAAAGCAAAAGTCCACAATGATATCCCCGGCCTCACTGGTTCGGGTCACCTGTCTCGAAATCTAAAACAGTAAAGGGAGAGGGGTGAGAATAAATCTCAATGAGCTATTATGAATGCAGCAAGATGCCAAACAAAGTGCAGCACATAGCATGGTAGCACATAACACGTTATGAAAACGGTAAACACATTACGTTACCTCATTTTACCTTTCCCGTCTGAACAATAAGTCGTACAACGTGGGAGTAAAACTCCACTCTTTGGTGAATTGCCTCCAAGACATTCACCTCTTATAGGACTCATACCCCAGTAGATCCATATAAGAAAAGATACCTATAATAGAGTATCCAAAATAATATCGCTAATCGTAAAGCTTTAGGCTTAATACGTAAGCATTCCCCTAATCGCCAATCGCAGCAGTATGTAAAGCCTTTTGGGTCAATACGTAAGCTTGCACGCCCTCTCTCGTGGCCACAGAGGGGTAAGGTCACAGTGTACAATGAACCTTCAATCACTTATAGAACAAATCGGCAATTGATTGAATTCCATTTGTACCCCACGAATGTAAACACGTTCAAGCACATAATAGATACTTGAAATAAATCCACAAAAAGTGGATAATAATATAACAACATGGTAATGTATACTCATGCTAAAATGAAGACCATACAAGTGCAACAATTCATGTAATACACAATGCGTAATATCATCAATGCATATGAACTCAATTAAGGTAACAATATAACCACATAATCCACACCGGATACAATACAATCATGTACCAATTAATCCACACCGGATACAACACAACAACTTGCCAAATAATCCATACTTAGGATATTAAGGTATACACCAAATTCAATAATTCCACAAATTGGGATAATAATGCCACAAGGCGATACATGCTCATCTTCCATTAACGAAATAGTGAAACTTATGGTTTCTACGCTATTTCTAACTAATCACCAAGGATAGGGGAACAAGTAAAGTCACCAAGTACCATAAACCAAACCTACGAAGTCATTACTTAACCTTGAATAATCTTAATGAAAGTGCAAGACCTACTTCCCAAGTTTGGACCACTTTCCGAACAATATTTAACTACTCCCACAATTCCATTTCGACCAAATAAGACGTCATGGCCAAGCCAAAGTATCCTACTCTAACTCAGGTTAAAGAGGATCAATTCGTATCCGGGTTGATTAGGTTCTACTAATTTATAGTGGGTGGGAGTCACCATTTATAAGAGGTCAAACAACCTACCAAACAATTCTTATTTAATTTGAAAAAGTTTGGTTCAGTGGGTATGGGCGATCGCTTCTAACCACTTGGGCGACCGCCCAAGTGGACTTCAAAGGTAATTATGGTTTACGCCACTACTGGGCGATCGCCCTCACCACTTGGGCGACCGCCCAAGTGAGTTTTAAGGCCAAAGTGAATTCTCGCCATGACGGGCGGCCGCCCAAGCCCCTACGGGCGACCGCCCAAGCCTCCAGCAGCCCATTTCCAGATTTTTACCCCTTTGAAGCCTAGGTTTCCATTCTTCTAACTAAGCTTAAGTCAAGAGCACCAAAGAATACTTCAATCTTACCAAGTCCCATATAAACATGTAAACCCAAACCCAAGTAACCCTAGATGGATTATCACTACAAATTCCACCCATTCCCTTAAATCTAAATCAACTCCCATGAACCACAACATCTTTTTAAGTCATTAATCCATTTTCTAACTCCAAGAAGATTTCCAAAACATATAACAACAATCACAACACCAAGAACAACAATAGATAGTTCATGAGCACATAAATGAAAGGAGGTCATAACAACTCACTTTGGAATAGGAGATGGATTAAGGATTTCTTGAGCTTGATAAACTCCCCTAGAAGCCTTGATCACAAAAGTACTCCCGGATTAGGAAATGGATGAGAACTCCACTCTCTAAGGACTTGGAAAGAGGTGTAGCTTGGAGAGGGCTTCCATGGCTTTAGAATGAAGAGAAAGTATGAAGAAAATGAAGAAGGAGGAAGGAGAGTGAGGAGGATGATGGAGAGGGGGGGCCGGTTATGGAGGGAGTATGGGGGAGGGCACATGGCAAGCCTAGGAAGGAGTAAGACTTATTGGCCCCCCTCCCACAAAATTTAACTAAGGCTTTCATTTTAAATTTAACTAACCTTTACTCAAGTAATTCATCCTACTCAATTAACCTCCTTGCACTATTTATCATATTTCCATTTTTATTATTTCTTCAAGGTTCTTATTTAATGTCTAATAAATTCATAAAAGATTCTAATTTTACTTCTCACCCAAATTATCTAAAATTAAGAATTTTAAAGACATAATCGAACACATAAGTTAACATAAATATTAGAAGCATATAATAAAATATTAAAAATTAATGCCTAGGGTTGGGGTCGTTACAACTACTACCACGACCACTACTACCACCACTACTACCACCACTACCACTACCACTACCACCACCACCACTACCACTACCACTACCACTACTACCACTACCACTACCACTACTACCACTACCACTACTACCACTACCACTACTACTACCACTACTACTACCACTACTACTACTACTACTACTACTATTACTACTACACTACTACTATACTACTATACTACTACTACCACTACCACCACTACCACCACTACCACCACTACCACCACTACCACTACTACCACTACTACGACAACTAGGACTACTAAGACGACTACTACTACTACGACTACTACGATTACGACTACCACGACTACTACCACCACTACTACCACCACCACTACCACCACTACTGCCACCACTACTGCTACCACCACTACTGCTACCACCACTACTGCTACCACCACTACTGCTACCACTACCACGACTACCACTACCACGACTACTACTACCACGACTACTACTACTACTACCACTACTACCACCACCACTACTACCACCACCACTACTACTACTACCACTACTACTACTACCACTACTACTACTACCACTACTATCACTACCACCACCACTACCACTACCACTACCACTACCACTACCACTACCACTACCACTACTACCACCACTACTACCACCACTACTACCACCACTACTATCACCACTACTATCACCACTACTACCACCATCACTACCACCACCACCACTACTACCACCACCACTACCACCTACCACCACTACCACCACCACTACTACCACCAACATTACTACCACCAACACTACGACCACCAACACTACGACCACCAACACTACGACTACCACCACTACGACCGCCACCACTACCACCGCCACTACGACTACCACCGCCACTACGACTACCGCCACTACGGCTACCGCCACTGCGACTGCGACTGCGACCGCTACTGCGACCGCTACTTCAACCGCCACTACGACCGCCACTACGATCGCCACTACGACCGCCACCACGATCGCCACCACGACCGCCACCACGACCGCCACCACGACCGCCATCACGACCGCCACCACGACCGCCACCACGATCGTTGCCACCACGACCGCTGCCACCATGACGGCTACTACCACCACGGCCACTACCACCACGGCCACTACCACCACGGCCACTACCACCACGGCCACTACCACCACCACTACCACCACCACCACCACCACCACCACCACCACTACCACCACCACTACCACCACCACTACCACCACCACTACCACCACCACTACTACCACCACCACTACTACCACCAACACTACTACCACCAACACTACGACCACCACCACTCTGACCACCAACACTACTGTCACGACCCTAATCCTAGGCCTTGCATATCATCCTTTGTTTGTGGGCATTTGATTTGCTTACGTGTTTATTTTGGCATATTTTATGAACCATGTGATTTTTAGATGTTATTAACTTGATTGAAGCTTATAATGTGTAAATGATGGAAATGGGGAGTTTGTGTAGTATATTGATAACACTTGATTTTGAAGTGCAAGAGTAATGAAAATGTGGAGGAGCTTAGGTGTAAGTATAAGTTAAAGGTAGTGATTTGGTTATTTTCAAACCTCGAGGAGCTAGAGAGTAATTGGATTTATATAAATATCTTTTTAAGCTTCTTTAAGAAGCATTATAACCTCCTCAGTTCTTCCTTATCCTCTCTACATTCTTGAAGCTTCCCAAACCCTTGTTTAACTTGGGAAAATCACAGAAATTCAGCCTTGTTGTTGTTGTTGATTCTAACTTGGAAATATTGCAAAGGAGGGTGGATAGAGCTAGTTCTTCCGATTCTTTCTTTCTTTTGATTGAATAACTTGGGGTAAGTTGTTATGTTCTTTTGTTATAATTGTTCATAACATGATTAAAGTGGTTAATATGATGTTATTAACAAGTTTGGTTAAGGTTGAGACATCACCGGGGTTGAAATGAAAAGGAAGTTGGTTTGGTTAGAACTTGACAATTTCCATGCCTTGGCTTGAGTAATTGGTGTGAATTTGTTATAATTTCTGTTTAAACATGTTATATACATGTTATTGGTGCTAGAGAGGGTATATCATGGTCCAAACTATGGGTTTAGAATGCTAAAAATGGCCTGGCAAGAAGTCAAGTGGAAAAGCTGTTCTTGGTGCTTGAATTAGAAGTGACCAAGTGAGGTGAATGAATATAGCAAAAGTTGATATTATGGCTTGAGTTGGAATTGAATCATGTGTGTAAATGTATTGGTAAGGAAGGGAGTTTATTAGAGTTCCCAAATCAGGTGTATAGCATGTTACCAAGTGACTTGCAGCAACTAAGGTAAGTCTCGGAAACCGCTGGTGTGGTTGTTGTTGTGTTTTCTTCTTGTTTCGCCGTGAAGCCGTGGCTTTAGGGGAGGGGCACGACTCGTGCACAATAGCACGAGTCGTGAACAAGCATGGGGAGTCGTGGTCACCAGTCGTGGCCTTGGAATCAGTCGTGCAGGGCCTGGAAACGACTCGTTCTGCCATGCACGACTTGTGCTAAAATCTGCCTTGAGTGAGCAGTTTTGCAAGCTTTTTAACCTAGGTAAATGAGTAGGGCTTGAACCACTCTTTAACTACACTTGTAGTACAAATTTAGTACAACATTGTAGCACTTGGAATAGTCCAAAAAGGTTTTGGCAAGAGCTTTAAATATTGATCTAAAGTTGCTTGCAAGGCAGTTTTGTCATTGAACTGTTCTAAGTTGCAGTTTTGGTCCATTTTCTAGGCTTTGCAAACCTAGGCTAAACAACTCGGATTGGAGTACTTTTTAATCCTATATCTAGTACAACTTTAGTACTACATTAGGGAACTTGAAATTGTCCAATTGGATAATGGGAAGTGCTTTAAATATTGACCTAAAGTTACTTGGCAGGCATGTTTGAAAGCTGAACTGTTTTACCCTGTAGTCTTGGCCCATGTTTGAGGCATTGGAAACCTAGGCTAAACAACTCGGATTGGAACACTTTTTGATCCTGTATATAGTGAAACTTTAGTACTACATAATGAAGTTTGAATTGGGCCAAAAAGATATTGATAAGTTCCTTAAATAATGTCTCAAAAATGCTTGAGAGGCGATTATGAAACTTGAGCCAAAGTTTATAAAACTTGGGAAAATGAACTTGAACCCTAAAGGGAAGTTGTTCAGTGTTGTATAATGATTGTGTAGGGTTATTTATATGTTGTATTACCCATACGTGATGACTTGTATAAGGTTATTGAGTGAAATGGTGCATAAAGTGTAGGATGCACTACTTCATTGATCTGGACAGGAGTGGTAACACCCTGTTATTGAATTATACCTTGTGTATTGAAGATGTAGGCCTCATATATGATACATGGTGCCTTATGTGGTTATATTTATAGGGTTATGAGTTCAAATAATGTGAAGAACGCGTAATACCCTAAGTGCTTGATTGAAACCTTTATAGAAAGTGTTCCATGTTATAACATGATTGTGTAGGGTTGGTTATATGTTGTTTTATCCCTACATGGTGACTTGTACAAGGTCATTGGGTTATATAGTGCCTTTAATGGATGTTGTACTAGTATGTTCATTTGGCAGGAGTATAAGTATACCCTGTATTGGTTTATAAACTGTATAATGGTTATGTGGAACTTATGTGATATATATTGTGCATAAGTGTTTACATACTTCATAGTTGATTGTGTACAAAGTGTTCAAATACTTGTTGCACAGTTTCTTGGGTTGAGCATGAGTAATTAATAACATGTCATTTCATTGTTGTTATTCAATAGTGTTGAAATACATGTGCACTATTGTGATTGATTTAACATGAGTTATAGTTCCATGTTATGTATATGATGTCCCATAGGGTGGACTTATGTTCAAGTAGCATTATGTGCTTGACTATGATGGTATCGGCTGAACATTGTGGGGGTATATGGGATCCCAACACTTATGAGAAGATATTTCATAAGTTGTTTCGATTGCCTTATACTGTGACCTCTCCGTCTCGTGGCCGCGGTCCGGGGGTGCGCGGCTTCATGGATATGTGCGGTCATGCCATATGAATGCCGATAACTTATATGGATCTCTGTTGAGGTCGTATAAGACGTGAATAAGCACTAGCATTTCACGGAGCGGAGTAACCCTCCCACCGTTGTACTACATATGATTCGGATGGGAATGGTAAGGAAAAGGTAACGTAAAGTGTTTACTGTTTTCCCAATATGATATAGCAACTTGATTGTATGGTGCATTGAATGTGACTTATTGGTCAAATGGAAAAGGTAACATAATGTGTTTACGGTTTTTCCCAATGTGGTTATTGAGCAACCGGTTTGGTGTTGCATATTATATGAGCAACTGTGTATGTGTTGCCTATTGCGGGACTTGCGGTCGAGATGGAAAAGGTAGGGAAAGGTATCGTAAAGTGTTTCTTGTTTTCCCAATGTGATATTGCGCAACCTGTTATGTGTTTCATATTGTATGGCATATTGTTGCATACATAATAGCTTGCTTTGAGATTTTATCTCACCCCTTCTCCCTTTCTTGTTTTAGATTCGGGTGAGACAAAGCGGACTATACCGGTGAGGCGGGAAGGAGTTTGGATCGTATTTTGGTTGTCGTGGTATGTTTGTATTTATGTGGGAGTTGGGAGTAGTTGTGGTTATTTGATACTGGGAAACTGTTATAAAACATTTTCAGTATGTAATGTTGTTCTTAATCTTGGGTTTGGGTTGTTTTAAAGGTTGGCTTGTGTAAGCCATAGCGATTGTAGTATTTGTAAATTATTCGGGTTATAGTATTTGGTAGAAAGCAGTTCAAATTTCACCTCTATGTAGGGAGGTTATTTTGAAATGGTTTTTAAAATAGGGTGTTATACTTTTCAAGTGGATTTCAAAGAAAAGTTTTTTTGGAAATGGTATATTTTGGGACCCTCCATCTTGGGACACGATTTATAGGTCCGGGAGTTGGGAGGCGCTCACAACTACGACCACCACCACTACGACCACCACGATTACCACCGCCACTACGACTACCACAGCCACTACGGCTACCACCGCCACTACGACTACCGCCACTACGACTACCGCCACCACGACCGCCACTACCACTACCGCTACTACCACCACGGCTATTACCACCACGGCCACTACCACCACGGCCACTACCACCACTACCACTACCACCACTACCACCACCACCACCACCACCACCACCACCACCACCACCACTACCACCACCACTACAAGAAAACTGACAAATAGATACCGACGAAAATTAGTGACGGAAATAAATCTGTCACTAATACCGACGGATTAGTGACGAAATAGCAACGACCTGGGGTGAAAAACAAAAAACGAAATTAGTAACGGATTTAGTGATGGATATGCCGACGGATTCGATTTCGTCTCTAATCCGTCACCTTGTATAGGGTACAAGGCATAGGGTATAAGGTACAAGACATATGGTATACCCTATACCCTATAGGGTATACCCTATAGGACAGAGGGTATAGGGTACAAGGCATAGGGTATAGGGTACAGGGCATGGGGTATAGGGTATACCCTATAGGGTATAGGGTATACCCTATAGGGTATACCCTATAGGGGGTAGGGGCAGGGGCGGATCCAGAACCAAAATGGAGGGGGTTCACAAATTACATTAACCAAAAACTTCAAAAAATTAGTTGTTTGTTACATACTAAGCGTCTGTTTTTTACCAAGGGGGGCAACCTGGCGGTAAGTGGGGGGTGCACTTAGTACTAATTTTTTTTTTTTTATTTTTAATTTTTTTGCAGGTCAACCTTGACTTTGGGGGGTTCCCCTCCACCCCCTTTTCAAAGGGTGTGTCCGCCCCTGGGTAGGGGGTATACCCTATACCCTATGTCCTATAGTACCCTATACCCTATAGGGTATAGGGCAGTGTTCTAAAAGACCCCGCCTAAGGGCGCCTAGGCCCCGCCTAGGCGCTAGGCCCCTCTCCAACGCCTAGTTCTAAGCCCCACCTAGGTCCCGACTAGTCCCCGCCTAGGCGCTAGGCCCGGCTCCGCCGCCTAGCATCCGCCTAGCGCTTTTTAGAACCTTGGTATAGGGTATACCCTATACCCTATACCCTATGCCCTATACCCTATAGGGTATACCCTATACCCTATAGGGTATACCCTATACCCCATGCCCTATACCCTATAGGGTATAGTTTTTTTTTATTTTTTATGAATATAAATAAATTTTTTAGACATTTTTTAGTATTTTTTTTCAAAAAGTTATATAAAATAAAGTTAAAAAAAATAAACATATGAAAGTATAATAAAGAAATCAGGGACGGGTAAAATTCTTTAATTTTTTTATTTGTAAATGTAAAGTTTTTTTTTTTTTTTAAATCTACTACTAACCAACATCTCAAATAATTTTATTTATCAAAAGAAAATATAAAAAATTAAAAAAGTATATATGTTATTGTCTGTCCCTCTTCTATTATATACTTTTATTTCTTTAAAAATTCTTAACTTTTTTTATATAATTTTTTGTAAAAAAAAATTCACTACTAAACAACATCTCAAATAGTTTTATTTTTCCAAAAAAAAAATTAAAAATAATCAAAAAAGTAAATGCTATTGTCCGTCTCTCTTTTTCTATTATATACTTTCATTTCATTAAAATTCTTAACCTTTTTTATATAATTTTTTTTTAAAAAAAATTTAAAAAATTTATATTAGACATACTACTTTAACTAAAATTTTGGGTAAATCAAATAAAAACATGTAAATATTTTAGATAAATTTTTGTAAATTTCAGTAATAAAAAAATTCTAAAATATTTTTTCCTAGTCAATAAAAAATAAAAAATAATAAAAATAATAAGCATTATTAACTATTTGACATTTATTTTATTAAAATTTTATTTTTGACATGGATCACCATCTTAGCCATCTATAATAACACATTTGACATGGATCCAATGACTCACATTTTAATAAACTATTTCACTTGGATCATCATCTCAACCCTCCATTCAATTTAAATCAATGGCCAAAATTCTTTCTCACACTTTTTCACTCATTTACTAAATAAAACCCTACCACTTCTTCTCTCTCTCTCTCTTCACCTTCCTTCACCATCCGCCTCCCTCATCTTCTCTCTCTCTTCACACGGTCCTTCACCATCCGATCCAACCACCACCACCACAGTCACCGGCGGCCCCTCTCCCCTTCACTGCCATCACCGGTGCCCCCTCTCCCCTTCACTGCCATCACCGGCGGTTACCCTACCTCCATTCCAGCCGCCTCCCTCAATTTCTCTCAATCACCGATCGCCTCCCTCATTCTCTCCCTTCACTGCATCACTGGCGGCCCCTCTCCCCTTAACTGCTATCACTGGCGCCCCTTCTCCCCTTCACTGCCATCACCTTCGCCTCCCTCATTCTCTCTCAATCACGCCCTCATTCCCTCAAATCTAGCAGGTACAGTAATCTTCTAAGAGTTCAGGTCCCTGGCAGGGAAATTCCAAAGGATGCGCAAGATAGGGTGACATAAATTTTATCCCATTAAGATTTCTGGAAGAAGAAAATTGTTGATGTTTTGTTTTAGCAGAGTTCTGAAGAGTCTTCATTTCCCATCCCAGGTGGTGCTAGCATTTGTGCAAAAAATTGAAAATCCTTCTTAAGCAAGATGGATTGTAGCTGTGGATCGAGAACCCATTTCCATCGGAGTTGCCTTCGTGTACGTGCCACCAGTTTTCAGATTATATTAAAGTAATTACGATTCGAGTCGAGGATGCTATTGTTTTGGCCAATTTTTTTTTTTTTTTATTATTAATTATATGTTGTGTCATTTTATGTAGGGTTAATTACAATTTAGGGCCTGAAGTCTTGTATGAGGTCCCCAAATGGGGCCTGACTTTTTTTTTTTAGCGATTTAGGGCCTGACATTACATTTTTTGATCAAATCAGGGCTTTTTGACGAATTTTGTTAGAAAAGTTAGTTAAGTGACGAATTTTGGACTAAATTGAAATGCAAATTAGTTATTAAGGACTGTAATGTAAATTTTTAAAAATTGATGACCGTTACAAAATATTTTTTAAAAATAATATTTTTTGAAAATATAATATATTGTGAAAAGCTGTAATTTTTTTTATAATTTTTAAAATATGTTAAAATAAATGTTATAAATATAAAAAAAAATTGTATTTTTAAAGAAAATAGTATTTTTTTTAAAAAGAAATTAATTAATTATTAACGTAAATCTTGTAATATTTTTTTTTTTTTAAAAATAAATACCTTGTCCACCTCAAAAACTAGGCCCCACTATGGTGTCCCACCGTCTCCGTTCAATCCACCCCCAAAACCAAATCTTCTCTCCAATTTAGAGTAAACAAATTAATTAATTGTAAAAATTTTATTTAAAAAAATTGTAAAATACCGTTTTTTACTAATTGTAAAAATTTTGGGGCCGTGGTGCGCGGAGGCGGTGGTGGAGAGGAGTGGTGGGTTGGATGCGGTGGTGTTTATGAGTACTGGGGAGGTGGAGGGAAAATTTTATTTAAAAAATTGTAAAATATCATTTTTTACTAATTTTTAAAAATAAATTGTTTATGATTTATGTATTTTTAAAGACAATTTTATTTTTTTGAAAAAAAAAAACTAAAATATTTTTTTAAAATAAATTAATTTTAAAATTTTAAAACATTAAAGGTTTTCTTATTTTTAAAATTATTTTTTAAAAATATTATTTTCCAATATACGAACATTAAAATTTTCTTATGTCAAAATCCCCCTGGGGAGGTTTTCTTATTTTTTAAAACATTAGTTAAGTGACGAATTGCGAACATTAATTATTTGTATAATTAAACATTAGTTAGGTCAACTTGACCTAACTCTATTGTCAACTTACTTCTTTTGTTTAAAACATTAAAGGTATTTTAATACCAATATACGAACATTAATTATTTTTTAACATAAAAAAAATATTACAAGATTTACGTTAATAATTAATTAATTTTTTTTAAGAAAATACTATTTTCTTTAAAAATATAATTTTTGTTTATATTTATAACATTTATTTTAACATATTTTAAAAATTATAAAAAAAATTACATCTTTTCACAATATATTATATTTTCAAAAAATATTATTTTTAAAAAATATTTTGTAACGGTCATCAATTTTAAAAAATTTACATTACAGTCCTTAATAACTAATTTGCATTTCAATTTAGTCCAAAATTCGTCACTTAACTAACTTTTCTAACAAAATCCGTCAAAAAGCCCTGTTTTGATCAAAAAATGTAAAGTCAGGCCCTAAATCGCTAAAAAAAAAAAAGTCAGGCCCCTCTTGGGGACTTCATATGAAAAGTCAGACCCTAATTTGTAATTAACCCTTTTATGTATGAGGGTGCTTTGTTAGTGTTAGTAGGGGTAACACTTGCCTCTCTTCTCAGCTCTTGTTCTTGCCTGCCGCCGCCGCACTATACCAACATCGGAGATTTCATTTCTTTGTTTTTAACAACAAACCCTAATCATGTCGGACGAGGAGCATCAATTTGAGTCCAAGGCTAATGCCGGAGCTTCCAAAACCTACCCTCAACAAGCCGGTACTATCCGTAAGAGTGGCTATATCGTCATCAAGAACCGTCCTTGCAAGGTAGTTGAAGTTTCTACCTCCAAAACAGGCAAGCACGGACACGCTAAGTGTCATTTTGTGGCAATTCATATCTTCAACGGCAAGAAGCTTGAAGATATTGTCCCATCATCTCACAATTGTGATGTTCCTCATGTTAACCGTACAGACTATCAACTGATTGATATTTCTGAAGATGGTTTTGTGAGCCTTCTAACTGAAAGTGATGGCACCAAGGATGATTTGAGGCTTCCCACCGATGACACTCTGCTTACCCAGCTTAAAGATGGGTTTCTTTGAAGGAAAGGACCTGGTTGTGTCAGTCATGGCAGCTATGGGAGAAGAACAGATTTGTGGCCTCAAGGATATCGGTGGAAAGAACTAGTTGATATAAGCCTTTGTTTAAATGAAGTGTGTTGGTACCAAAAGTTGGATGGATTTGGCTCTGATGCCTTTGATATCCTTAGAGCTGGTGATACATACTTTATTTATTATTTGTGGTAGTGATTTTCTTTAGACTTTAAGCCAATTATGTATTGTTTGACCTAGTTAAAATTTTGGGCAATAACTAAGAAATAATAGTATGATAAAATTTTAGCATTTTCTTGATTTGTAATAACATATTGACCAAACTAACCTTCATTTTCATGTCTAATTAAAATTTGCATTTTTTAATATAAAATGCAAATTTAGCGACGGAAATATTCGTCGGGAAATCCCTCAATAATTTGGCATATAAAAAACCGAATAAATATTGATTTTTTTTTTATAAATTTAGTAACAGAATAATTTGTCAGTAATATTAAATAATAAAATTTACAATTACAACATAAAAAATAGCGACGAAATATTCCGTCAGTAATATTAATAATAAAAATAATAATTACAGCATCATAAATAATAGCAACGGAATGATCCGTCGATAATCTGTCACTAAAATGGTCCAAAAAATAAAATGACCATTTAAATAGCGACGAAAAAATCGTCGCTAATCCGTCACTAAATTGGTCCAAAAAATAAAACGTCCATTTAAATAGCGACGAAAAATCCGTCACTAATCCGTCGGCATAATGCTTTAAATTGGTCGTTTATTTTACCAAATTATCGACGGATTTTAAAACGTTAGCGACGGAAATTTCCGTCACTAAATCTGATTGAGAACCGTCGCTAATCCGTCGAAAAATTTAGTGACGCACGTTTTAACATCGAATTTTTTACGTCTAAAATCCGTCACTAAATTGATTTAGTGACGGATTTTTGGCATTTAGTGACGAATTTTTCCATCACTAACTGCCGTTTTTCTTGTAGTGCACCACTACCACCACCACTTCCACCACCACTAACACCACCACTACCACTACCACCACCACTACCACTACTACTACCACTACTACTACTACCACTACTACCACTACCACTGCTATCGCCACCACTATCGCCACCGCTACCGCTACCGCTACCGCTACCGCTACCGCTACCACTACCACTACCACTACTACTACCACTACTACTACTACTACTACTAATACTACTACTACTACTATTCAACCAATATTCAACCAAAATTTAGACTATCAATTCTTAACTTAATGGCGAATCAATATTCAACCAAAGCAAGTAGATCCGCATACTCACATCACATTTTTAAATGCGTGGCTATGCATATGAACAAACTCACGACGCATCCAAGGATGGTGGCTATGTTAAAAATGAGAATGGGATAATCTTACATTAAGAATTGAAAGCCTTTTGAGTAAAACCAAAATTTAGAATTTAGATTTTAATACAATACTCTAGAATCTGAATTAGAGTATGAAAATAATTCAAGAACACATGATGAACATGGAATCTGAAGAATCAAAAGCATAATAAAATATAATACTCAAACTTGATCTAGAATATGAGTAGGCTCTGATAACAATTGTTGGAACAAAATGATCCATTAAACATGAACCGTCTCATAACTAGATTAAGAAGAGAAGAAGATGAAGACGGAAGCGTGTACCTTGTGATTTCATGATAATGTTCTTAGTCTTGTTCTTGAGTAGAAAGGAGCAAGTATGAAGATAGTCTTCAAAGTAGGGAATAGTAGATCTTCTAAATGATAAGTGTCCTTATTCTCTTTAGTCTTCAAGTACTTAGGAAGATTTTTGGAATGAAAATGAGAATGTAAACTAGTGGATTCATAGGCTGATGGAAAGGTCTTTATAAAGGAATTCAAGGGGCACTTCATTTAGGGACTACACCTATTGATGTATAAGATATTACCATTATGCCCATCATTTAATGGTAGTTTTATATTATGAGATTCTACACATTATATTATATCCTATACTTTATATTAAATATTATAGTATTGATCACTATTTTATTAAGTACTTTCATTAATAATACATGTTATATAATCCATGTTCTTACCTATGGTGCATGTAAAACTGTACATTATTGCAGTTTAATGGATGGTTATAGTGGGATTATAAATCACTGTAATGAAACTCCCGTGTAATTTATGTTATTTAAGGTGATGAAATGAATCCGTTGCATTAAATAAAAAATTCAATTAATGTTTTAATAAAGCAGAAAAGACAGAGTATATTCACTACAGTGAGAAAAACAATATAATAATATCTATTACTTTCTATTTCAAAATAATTGTCACTTTTAAACAAAGTTTTTGACCCAAAATAGTTATCATTTTTGGATAAAAAAACATTCAAATTTCTATTTAACCTTGAATTGGAAATTGTTTTAATTTAATTATTGATTTATTGTGTGTAGTGATATTGGAGAGAGAGGGGAATAAACATGAGTAAAATTGTATTTCATTGTTAAGTTGTAGTAGTAATTGATGTTCTTAAAATTTGTGAAAAATTTTAAATTAACAATTATTTTGAAACAAGTGAAAAGAATAATTAATTTTAGTGTAAAGAGCTGGAAGAACTATGAGAGAGAAACCTTATACTCCCTCCGTCCCATTAGTATCCACACACTTACTATTCACGTGTAGATTAAGAAAAAAAATAATGATATAAATGTTGTGAGTGTAAAAGTAAAATAGGAGAGAGAATGAGTGGAGGGAATAGTAAATTATAATTGTGTTGTGAGTATTAAAATAATGTAGGAGAGAGAATGAGTGAAGGGAATAGTGATAAAACTTTCCTTTTTAAGAAGTGTGTGATTTGTAGTGGGACGCCCAAAAAGAAAAGTGTGTGAATTGTAATGGGACGGAGGGAATATATATAAGGTTTCTTGACTAATTATGTTAACCAATAAAATACCAAGTTGTACACACATATTGGATCTGAGTTACCTATTGAGATCGTCTGTAAGACAATTGTTCAGCTTGCTTGTTGAGATCAAAATTAATGATCAAGGTTGATTTGTAGATAAATATTCAAAATGGTCATAATATTTCATCCATTGATATCAAAATCAACGGTTGAGATTCTCAAATTCGTCAAATCTAGCTAAATAACATTCATACGAGATTAAAGAAAATTTGCCTACGAGCTTTGGCATGGGCTTGCTCCTTCTTTCGGGGGTTGTAAGTTCAAATCTCCTCCCCAACTTGTAATTTGAAATGTTAGTATTGAAAAAAAAAAAGATTACAGTAAAATTAATATGGCCACCAATCTATTATTTCACCCAATAAAAGAAAAAAGAAGAATAAATTATGTTTTTAAATTCATCATGAAGCAACGGCATATAACATGTCCAAACACACAAAAAAAAAAAAAAAAAAAAGTCATTGACTAAAAAGCAAATAAACTGCTAGGATTTGTCCTAACTAGGTATTCAACAAAATACATCAATTTACAGTCCTATGCATTTCACACCAGGTAATTATTCATTTATTTGAATAACCACCGCTACAAAAAAATTGAGATTTTGCTACGAAAAAATTTGTAGCAAAATGTTAAGATTTCGTAGCTAAAGAGTATTGGCGACGAACCTGTTTTCGTCGCAATTTCGTCGCCTATGCAACGTCGCTAAAGGGTATTGGCGACGAAATAATATTCGTAGTCGTAGGTATATTTTTTAGCTACGAAAAATAAATTTCATCGCCAAATAGTTTCTGCGACAAAATATAAAATCATCGCTAAAGGGTATTTTTCGTAGCCAAATGAATTCTTTTAGCGACGAATTAATTCGTTCCAAATTATCCGATCTTGTACTACAAAATATTTTCGTCGCCGAATGCTACTGTCTTGCTATGAAACATTTTCATAGCTATAAATACATTCTTCTACTGCAAAATATTTTCGTCGCCGAATGTTACTGTCTTGCTATGAAACACTTTCATAACGTAGCCATCTTTTTTACTACAAAATATTGTGTTGCAAATGTGATTTTAATCTAATTGCTGCTCCAAGAAAAAACAATATATATGTGAAAATATTATATTTATCAAAATACTACACATTATCAAAATATAATTAATTATCATTAAAATTGTCGGTACATTCCCAAATAACGAAGACAAAAAATACATGTCTCTAATATCTCAGTTGAAGCGACAAAAACATATCTTCACTATCTCAAATCTTCACTATCTCAATGTAGTTGAATCGACAAAAACATATCTCACTATCTCAAATATTCACTATCTCAATGTCCAACTATATAAATTTTCTTTCCATAATTAATTACGCAGTAGCTCTAGCCAAATGACTGTACAGAATAATAATGATAAGCTGCAAAATTAAAAAATAGATAATAAGTTATTAAAATTTCATGGAGGTGATCACAATGAGCAATAACATTCACGCTATATAACATATAAAACTTACAATATTTTGATGCATAGACTTGGTTCAACGTACCCACTAAGATTCACCTGCACCTATATGATACACAAAAAGAGAAAAAAATTGAATATATAGCTCTTCATATGTTTTTTCCACAAATCCAAACAGTAAACTTTAAATACCAAGAGGAAGGGGCAACATTACATAGAGCAATTTTTCAAGTAAGTAGCAGCAGATTTCATAAGATACAGAGGACTTGAGTTTGATTTAGAAAGTATTACTCGATACCAAATAGTGTAATATAATATCAAAATCAATTCCTGAGTGGAAAAAGGTGGATCATATAGGACCAATTGAAAGAATGATTTCAATTAAATCAAGTTCCCTTGAGATAAAAAATAAAATAAAAATCCAGGACTTGGATTTTCGACACTTGTGATTATTACAGCTGATGATGTCAAAATCGTCAAAACAGCCCAAATCCAAGCGTCGAATGCTCCGGCGATTGCAAGGCCTGAAAATAAGAGAAAACACGTAAACTAAGCCGGGGCGGATCCGGCTAAAGGCCCTCCGGCGTGAGAGTAAGTTCACGGTTGATGTTAGAGAAATCAAATTGACAGAGTTTCTCCAATGTAAAAAGTAACGTACCGAATAATGAGCCATGGGGCTTGTATTTATAGGAATGGATTGATAGAATCCATGTTGGAATGAACTTGTAAAGAGATAAGATATAACTCTAATAGAATTATATCTGTTAAGGAGTCATTGTTTGACTTGAATTGATGTTGATAAGTATAATCCTGATTGGATAATGATTGTATAATCCTTGTTGAATAAGGATTGTAACTGCTAGCCGGAACGCCGAGGAAGGCAAATGTTTTTCCTCGGCCTTTGGCAAATAGGCCGAGGAGAACGATCCTGCTTCCTCGTCACTTGATTAATGGCCGACATGAAAATATGCCGGGGAGAATACTTTTGTTTCCTCGTTAATTGGTGACATGCCGAGCAAAGGACTTTTCTCTCCTCGGTAATTGAGACAGGCCAGCCCAAGAATGGCGACATAAGGCCAAGGTAAATGTTCCTCGGCATACGAGGAAGATAATGCTCGGCCCTAATACTTGATGAATATATAATATTCATGGCCCAATATAGTTGGGCCCAGGTTCGGGCAAGCCCATGTTCGTAGCTCGGTTTATACCGTTCAGTGGCCCCCAACTTTCTAGCTCGGCTTAGACGAGTAGAAAGTTAGCTCGTCCTCGGCATATGGGATACGAACAGGTTTTACACGCGTCATTGGTGGGTATCTGACGGTTACTATTCTGATGATGACATGGGGCCCCCCAGTCTTGTCATGCCTCAATAACTGTAATTAGCATTAAATGTTGGGGGCGTATTGTCTGGATTGTCACTTTACCCATGGGTTAACCCGGGTTAAGGAGGTATAAAAATCAAAATCCTTTCATTTCAAATCTTTACAAACCCCTTGTTCGAGAGCAAAGGCGAAAGAGATCTCCGGCGAACGCAGCAATCTTCAAACCCAGTTCCCGGCGAGCTTGATTTTTCCGGCGAAGTTGCTTTCTGCATTGATTCCATTCATTCTTGCAAACTCAGGTATTCAATTTCTCCTTTTCTTACAACTTCCTTTCATGTTCCAGCGTTTTCTAGGGTTTAGGAGTGATTTTGTCCATGCCAAGAACCGCCATTGTTGAAGGTTGAAGCTTTTCTTGATAAAAAACTTTAAAAACTTCAGTTCTTTAATTCTCTTTGCATTTTATATGAAATTTCTGGAATATTGAATGAACTCCCCCTTCGTTTTTGATTCCCCTTAGAAATGGCTCGATCTTGGGACCATTCTCCCCGATTCCGTTATGGATATCATACTGGAAATTTGAGGGTCTATCGTAGAGAGAGGGGTCCATGGATGATGCTGAACTTGGATGAAATAAGCAAGCAGTTGAGGGGTTACGGCCGCTCCCGTTTATTCATTCAATACCCAGACTCCACAAGAATAGATAGGATTGAGTCTGGTTCTCCCAACATCATCGTTTTTGAGGATAGGGCTGAAATGGTGGAGCACATCGAACTGTTCTACCCGGCCTCCCATCGCGAAATGCGTGAGCGTCTGAGAGGTACGGCCCCCTCCTCGGCCTTATGAAATGACGAGGAAGGAGATCTTCCTTCCTCGGCCTTATGGAATGACGAGGAGGGGAATCTTCCTTCCCCGTCATTTAATCAGCCATTGACGAGGTAAATAATTTGGTCTCCTCGTCTTTATGCAGATATGACGGGAAGAGAAGGAGAGCCCTCCTCGTCTACTCAAATAGTTGACGCCTTCGTTGAAGGTGCGCAAGCTGATGCCCGCCTCGTCCGAAGAAGAGGCCGAGGAGCAGGTAGCCGAGGAAAGCAAGTCGAGAAGGCACCAAAGCCTGGGGATCCCATGATTGAGAGGCTGTACACCAAGTACCAAGTGGACCGTGCTGAGTACAAATTAACTTATATGGGCAAGATCGAGCCGAAGACGGAGAAAGAAGAGACGGCCTTCTACTATAACCAAGACTTCGTCCATTTTTATTTCAAACAGTTTCAACAGGGACTCCGTCTTCCCCTAGACCCCTTCATTTGCGAGTTTTTGGATGATGTAAAGGCAGTGCCGGCCATGCTAGGAGCCAATGGTACTAGGGTTTTGGTTAGCTTCATCATCCTCTGCCGTAGTTTAGGCTATGAGCCGACCATGGGAGCCTTCCGTCACTTCTACATTGTCCAAGTCATCAAGGAACAATGGCTGGTAGTTATTAGGAGTGCCAATAGGAAACCTAAATTGCTTCTTCCTATGTCCAGCAAAGTTCCAGGCTGGGACAACCACGTTATCCGCGTCGAGAGCCGCCAAGGCTGGGAATTCCAGTCTCCTTGTGATGATCCAACATCTTCCTTTGCCGTCCAACAATACGGGTGGACCAAAGATTTGATCAAGCGTCTGGAAGAGTTTGCCAGGGTAGGGGTCCTGGATTGGAAGCAAGTTGAATCCTCGGATCATTTTTATATCCAGGCAGGATTGATGCCGGGGAACGAGGACGGGGTAGCTCCCCTTGTAAATGTTAAAAGAGGTCGTCGCTTCAATGATTGGACGGTACATCCAGGCTTCGTATTTCACGAGGATTGTATTAGGTGCCACGATGAGCGTCCCCGTGACCAATGTATTGGAGCACCTAACATTGTTGGACGTAAACTTTTATCTTACACTTGTAATTTTGTCATATTATTTTGCTCGTACTTGACCTTGGATCTTCTTGCTCGTACTTGACCATTTCTTCCTTGTCTTTACAGATTTGACCACCGAGGAAGAAGCCACCCTTGCAATGGAGAGACTAAGTCCTCAGGAGCTGATCAGGCGAAAGAGAAAGCTGAGCAAGAAGTCTGCTCTGATGGAAAGAAAGGATGAGGCCAATGCTCGTAATTTGGTCTTGGGCGTGCAAGGTGATAAACCCCTCCCCCTCAAACTGCACCAAGAGGTAAATTTCTGAGGACGCCGCATCCGAAGAACGAGCTGAACCCATGGTCGGTGACACGACTAACCCTCCTACTGAGGCCGAGGAAGCGGCGACCGAGGAAGCCGGCCTTGTTCAAAGGAAATCCGGCTCAAAGAGGCCTCAAAGTTCCACTGCCGAGGAGCCGGTGGCTAAGCGGGCAAGTATTGGTGGGGCCCCCAATCCTTCACCTCCTCCAACCTTGGCTATCAAGGACATCCAAACGGTTGAGCAGGCCGATGAGCTAGCAAAGAGCATGGCCCTCGACGTTCCTCGTCTCAGGGGTCTTCCTTTGCAAGTCAGGGAGGGACCTTTGGTTCGATTAGGCCGAGCTCCAATTCAGAGAGCAATGGATGAGGACGCCTATGATGCTTTTGTCCAGGAGGCTCCCAGCGATGATACCTTGCTTTGTCGCAAGGGGCTCTTAATTGCCGAGGTGAATATCCTTTCCTTGCTCGTTGATCATTGATTTTGAGAGATGTATACTTCTAATATGATATTGAACTTTCTTTCAGTTGGCTTCTGTCACGGCGTATGAAAATGTTTTGGCCAAGAAGAAGACCAGACGCATGAATGAGGCCAAGGCAGCCCTGGCAAAAAGCGATTCTGAGAAGTCTTCCTTGGTTAAACTTCTGAAAGCCAAAGATGCCGAGCTTGAGGCAGCCAAGGCGAAGGTGGAAGCTGAGGTGAAGAGAGCCGAGGAAGTGAAGGCCAAAGCCGAGGAAGATCTCCGGCTGAAAGGAGAGGAGCTGACCAAAGCTCTTACGGATAAGGCCGAGCTTCAGGCAAAGGCCGAGGAAGCTGAGGCCAAATACCAAGGACTGGAGGCTGCCCTTCCTGCCAAAGAAAACGAGGCTGTGGCGCGCTTCAAGGAGAGCCCGACATTCAAGGATGCGGTGGTAGCTAGCTCGGTCTTTCAGGAGGCCGTGGACGAGCAGACGGCCACCATGTTTGAAGATGGTTACCTCCATCTTGCTCGTAGTATCCTGGCTGATCCTTCCACCGGCTTGGATATCAACAAGGTCGCCATGCTAATATGCCGGGATCAATACGGCGAGGAAGTTAGGACCTTCCACAGCTTGGTCCCCTATTCCACAAGCAACTTAGAAATAATAGCAGCTAAGGATGCTAAGGCTTGTAGGGAAGTGTGGAGGCCGGCTCTCGTTGTCCCCGACAATCTTAAAGACCTGGTGGAGGCGATCCAGGACGATGAAGAGCCTGAGGCCATGGAAACCGAGGAAGGAAGAGGAGCCGAGGAAACTGATGCTCTTACCAATCAAACGGACCTTCCTCCTCCTGGCTCCATTACTCAAGATTGGCTTGACAAGCCTTTTGATGATGCTCAAAAATCTTAGAATAGCTTTTTCCTGTTATGCTTTTTGTAATAGATGATAGGATGTGTAATTTCATTTGAATATCAATGAAAAATCCTTTGTTATGATTCTTGTTATTTCAATAACTTGCTCGTATCCTTGCATGCTAGGCGAAGGCCTTGGACTTGAGAAGGTGGGATCCAAAGAAGGTCCCTTATTGCTTACTTATTGAACAAGTGGTTTGGCACGGAAGTTTCCTCGGCTTTAACTATGCTCGTACGTCATTTAGGCCGAGGAAGTTTTCCTTGGCTTTGAATATGACTTGTGATCCTGAACCAAGGTGGACCCTTGGTGGGATGTATGGTAAGCCATTAGGCCAAGGATGACCCTTGGGATTGGCTGTTGTGTAAGCCATCAGGCCAAGGAGGACCCTTGGTCTTGGCTGTTGGCAAGCCATCAGGCCAAGGAAGATCCTTGGTCTTGGCTGTATGGTAAGCCATCAGGCCAAGGAAGACCCTTGGTCTTGGCTGTATGGTAAGCCATCAGGCCAAGGAAGACCCTTGGTCTTGGCTGTATGGTAAGCCATCAGGCCAAGGAAGACCCTTGGTCTTGGCTGTATGGTAAACCATCAGGCCAAGGAGGACCCTTGGTCTTGGCTGTTGGTAAGCCATCAGGCCAAGGAAGACCCTTGGTCTTGGCTTCGTGGTAAGCCATCAGGCCAAGGAAGATCCTTGGTCTTGACTTTGTGGTAAGCCATCAGGTCAAGGAAGATCCTTAGTCTTGGCTGTGTGGTAAGCCATCAGGCCAAGGAGGACCCCTGGTCTTGACTTTATGGTAAGCCATCAGGCCAAGGAAGATCCTTGGTCTTGGCTGGTGTGTTTGAGAGAGTTGGAGATAATGTCCTCATCTTCCGGAGTTGGTGTAGATAGTTGATAGTGGCTTTGCATATTGGAAGAAACTGCTTTCGTAGAACTGAAATGCGATCACATAGAACTGCAATCCTATCAACTAAAAAGACGAAAAGAAAACAAAAGACCGAAAATAAAAGACCGAAAATAAAGAGCTAATCTATTGCAAAATAAACTAGACTAGTGATAATATTTTCTAAGGTTGTCGGAATGCCATGGATGCTTGAGATCCTTCCCCTCCTTGGTCCTCAATCTGTAGGTCCCTTCTCGGATGACTTGAGTGATGATATAGGGACCTTCCCAATTTGGGGAGAGCTTGTTTTGTTCTGCTTTCCGACCAGTGGCTTCGATCTTTCTAAGTACCCAATCGCCCACTTGGAATACTCTTTTGATGACCCTCTTGTCGTGATATGCCTTGGTCCTTTGCTTGTAATTCACCATCCTCATCTGCGCAGCTAGTCGTTTTTCATCTATCAGGTCCAGGTCTAGGAGCCTATTGACCTTGTTGACTTGCTCATCATAATGGGAGTTCCTTCTTGTAGGGATGGCCATCTCTCGCTGGTGCCATAGCCTCGAGAACCGAAGGTTAGTGCGAATGGGGTTTCCCGGTTGGCCCCCGGGTGGTTGTGCGAACGGCCCATAAAGCTAGGGAAGTTCGTCCAACCATCTACCCTCGCGTCCTTCAAGATTCTTGGTGAGGGCGGTTAGGACCGGTTGTTGGCGGCTTACGCTTGACCGTTGCCTTGGGTGCACTGGCTGAAGATTTTGCATGGCGTACTTTGACTCTTCCCAATTCGGTTGTAAATGCCGTGGAGAATTGAAGGCCATGGTCGAAACAATTGTATGCGGAAGGCCAAATCTGCACCGAGATGTTGTCATGAACAAAGTTGATCGCGTTCTCTTCCGTTATCTTGGCCAATGCCTTGGCTTCTATCCACTTGGAGAAGTAATCAACTACTATCACGTACTTGCAATTACCACGGGCGGGTGGGAAGGGTCCAATGAGGTCGATCCCCCACATATCAAATGGCCACGTAGGTATTACAAGTGTTTGCTCGACTGCAGTAGTCTTGGAATGTCGAGAACCTTTGGCATTTGTCACATTTTCGAACATAGGCATGCGCGTCTTCCCTTAGGTTTGGCCGGTAGTAACCTAGCGATATGATTTTGTCGGCTAAGGTTACGGCCCCGGGTGTCCGCCGCAAACACCCTCATGTACTTACGCCGGGAGGTTCTCGGTTTCCTTGGGATAGACACACCTTAGCAGGGGCTTCGTGAAAGATCTTCAGTAGAGGACTCCGTTCATCACCACGAATCTTGGAGACCTCTTTTTGATAAGCTTGGCTCGAGCATCATCTTCTGGGAGTTTCTCCTTCTCAATGTATTCGATGTAGTCATCGATCCAGCATCTCTCTTCCTCGTCCAGAAGCATGACTTGTAATCTTTCATACGCAGGTTCCTCGGCATAAACTACATATGGGTTGGTCTCCGAAGGAGACACGTCCATGGTGGCTAGTTTGGAGAGAACGTCTGCGACTTGGTTGTCTTCCCTTCCTATCTGCTTGAGCTCGAAAAATTCCATTTTCTTCGTCATATCTAGGACCAGGTCTCTATATTTGGCAAGGGTGATATCTTGAGTGTTATATTCTCCTTTCACTTGTTTGACAACAAGCTGGAGTCACGTAAAGCAGCCACCTTAGTTGCTCCATAGAAGGAGGCCAACTCAATGCCAAATATGAGAGCCTCGTATTCAGCTTGGTTGTTAGAGGCAGGAAACCTGAAGCGGATGGCATCTTGTATAGTATATTCTCCTTCTGGGCTTGCTAGTACTACTCCGGCTCCGCTTCTTTCCTTGGTAGCTGATCCGTCCGTATACAGAATCCAACTGGATGGGAGTTCAATGGGAGAGTCTTTTTCCTCCGACGCGTTTTGCTTAGGGAGGTGGGGAGATGCTCACCCATAAAGGCGATCTCGACCATGAAGTCAACCAAAGGCTGTGCTAGGAGGGTCTTCCTAGGTTGGTAAGTGATATCAAACTCCGTTAGAGCGATTGACCAATTAAGGAGACGTCCTGAGCCGTCCAACTTGTGAAGGATTTTCTTCAATGGTTCATTGGTGTAGACGGTGATAGGGTGTGCGAGAAAAATATGCACGCGGCTTCCTTGAAGCAATGACTAGGGCGTATGCTATCTTCTCCACATTGAAATATCTGCTTTCCACATCGGACGGGGCCTTTGAGACATAGTAGGCGGCTTCTGAATTCCTTCATCCTTTCGAACCAAGACAGTACCGCGACAGCCGTGATCGGTGGCGGCTAGGAAGACATATAGCATCTCACCGGTAGTCGGGCTGCTAAGCAAGGAGGGGAACCCAAGTACTCCTTCAACCTGAGGAATGCTTCCGAACATTCAGAGTCCAGAGAAGCTCTTGGTACCCTTCAATACCTTGAAGAAAGGCGGTGACTTTTCGGCGGACTTGGCGATGAATCTTCCAAGGGCCGCAATTCTTCCATTAAGTCTTTGGACCTCCTTGATGGTGGTAGGTTCCTTCATGTCAATGAGCGCCTTGATCTTTTACTGGGTTTGCTTCAATCCCCTTTGGGAAACCATGAAGCCCAGAAATTTCCCTGCAGTAACTCCGAACACGCACTTGCTTGGATTCGGCTTCATGTTGTTGGCTCGGAGGTTGTGAATGGTCTATTCTAGGTCAGGAACGTGGGTTTGCCTTCCTTGGTCTTTATGACCATGTCATCAATATAAGCCTCCATGTTTCTACCTATCTGACTTGCAAAAACTTGATTTACCATCCGTTGGTAAGTGGCACCAGCATTCTTGAGCCCAAAAGGCATCATGATGTAGCGTAAATTCCCCAGTGTTTGAAAGGCGATCTTCTCGATGTCTTCTTTCGCCATTTTTATCGATGATAGCCCTGAGTAGGCATCTAAGAAGCTGAGAGTTTGGTGTCCGAAATGGAGTCCACTAACTTGTCGATTACGGGAGAGGATAGCTGTCCTTGGGGGCGGGCTTTGTTTAGATCGATAAAGCTCTATGCACATGCGCCATTTCCCATTTTGTTTCTTCACCATAACAACATTAGCCAACCAAACGGGGTATTTGACTTCGCGAATTATTCCGCGCCTGAGTAACTTCGCACCTCCTCCTTTATAGCTTCCTCCTTGTCCCTTGCGAAATTTCTCCTCGTCCACGGGAGATGGTCTTCGCTAGAGGATCAACTTCTAAGCGGTGGAGGGCTACCTCTTCATTGATTCCCCTCATGTCTTCGACTCTCCAAGCAAAGACGTCGAGACTGTTTTCAAGAGGGATATGATTCTTTCTTTCTCTTCTGTGATAGCTGGCCTCCTAGCTTGATTTTCTGTCGGGATAGTCAGGATTAATGACTACCTCTTCTAGCTCATCTACAGGCTTCATTTCTGGTCCGTCTCGAAATTCCAGGGATTCGATGATGATCTCTCTGATTCTCCTCCCTTCATTGTCGTTTACATTGAGGCCTTCTTCCTCCATAAGTTTATCGATGTCTGGAAGATCGTTCATCCCCGAGTGATGGTTGGCCCCGAGTTACGGTCATTGACGAGAATGGGGTCTTCCTCGGAGATGGGTAGAACTATGCCTTGGTCATCCGCAGTTTCTAGGACCATAGGCTCTTCTTCCAGTGTGGGTAGAGTTATGCCTTGGTCATCCACAATTTCTAGGACCATAGGTTCCTCTTCCTTACTTTCCCATACTTCACGGATATAGTTCATTCTAGAGCTAGTTTCCGTGGTCTTCTGAGATTTGGTGATCTTGATATTCTCCTCGGGCGTATCTATCTCCACGCTTTTTGACTTTTTCCGGCTCTTGACAACATGTTCCAAGAAATCTTTGGGGGTTGCCCTCACGCATCCAATGCCAAAGACGAGTGGGAAATTTAACTCGTTGGTGAGGAAGGGAGGCTACCATCCCAAGTTTGGCTTGACTTGGAATGCCGATAATCGCATGATAGTCACTAGTCAAATCCATGACTATGAAAGTGACAGTAGCTTTGGCTCGGAAGGGATGATCGCCGACTTCGAGTTCTAGTTCTACGGTTCCCTTTGCTCCAACCTTATGGTTGGTGAATCCTTCAAGCCTTCCATGATATGGCTCTAGCGCTGTGTCTTTCAACCCCATTTGTTGGAAGGCTGAATAGTATAGGATGTCACGGGAGGCCCCGTGTCAACAAGAAGTCTTTCGGATTCCACATTGTCAATTCGACCCTTGATGACCAATGGCCGCTCACGAGCTGCTCGACTTCCCGCTAACTCATTCGGAGAAAAACTAATGATTTCTTCTGCTTTATGGATCCAAGCAGGGACATGGTATACTTTGCTTAGCTCGTGGATCTGGTCCCTTAGCTTTCTGGTGGAGGTCACCTCTTCACGGATCACATGTAGTTTAGCCCTAGGAGGCCTTCGATCGTCATCCTCACTTTTGGAGTCATCTTCACTCTCCTCTTGCTTCCGCTTTCGCTTGCCATCTTTCTTCATGACATAACGGTCTAACTTTCCCTCGTCAACCCATTGTTGGATTATCTTCTTAAGGGCCCAGCAACCATCAGTGGTGTGCCCGTTGTCCTTGTGAAAATCACAGTATTTGTTCTTGTTGCGGGGATACTTTGGGTTATCAGTCAGCGGACGAGGTGGAGGAAGGTTCACCATCTGCATGATTTCGGAGATGGGCTTTGTAAGAGGGGTGAACTCCAGCTTCTCAGTGCTTCTGGTTTTATTCTTTCCTTTCTTGCCGTTCCCATTGTCATTCTGTCGGGAGTTAGTTGCTTCAGGTTCCGTCTTGTCAGCACCCCTTTTCTTTGTCTTGTCCTCAGCCATGGAAATGGCATAAGCCACTTTGTATAATTCGGCCTTTGAGCTGGGTTCCCTGGCTGAGAGTTCATAAATGAGGGGGCCAGATTTTAACCCAGAGTTGAAGCAAACTATGACCTCCCTATCAGTAAGGCTTTCTTCGACTTGATCTGCCATTTTTCGGAACCTATTGTAGTAGCTGAGGGTGGTCTCTCCTTTCCCTTGCTCAATGTTGGCCAAGTCGGTTAATCTCATCTTCCTTTTCCCAGCCGTGGCAAAATGATCTAAGAACATTCTCCTCATGCCCCTCCAAAAAGAATCGATGCAACCTTTCTTGAGCTCACGGAACCAGTCAAAGGCATTCGGAAAAGGTGCTCGCGAAAGCTTTGCAGAGCAAGTCATCAGCAGTGGTGAGGAGATTCATGGTTTGTTCAAAACTTTGCACATGGTCCTTGGAGTCGGTGGTTCCGTTATACTTCTCGAAATTTGGGAGCTTGAGGTTAGGATGGGGAGGTGCAGCAGTTATCCTCAAGGAAAACGGACGTGTGGCCCAATCATAATCGTCATCATTATATTTCTTTCCCTCTCCATATCATCCGGCCTTTGTTTCAACGGCTCCCATTGCTTTGTTTCTATTTCCTTCTCACGCTTGAGCGAGTGCTTCGTTGGGAACTTCTGACTTGTCTTTAGGGCGATCATTTGCCCTACCGTGCTCCGCTTCATGTCGGTGGCCATCACGTGCCCGGAGGGCCCTATCACGTCTTGGTTCCGGGTCTTGTGCGCCAAGTATCATCCCTGTAGGGCTCTGGGGTCCTTGGCCTAGCAAATTCTCGATGCCGAGGACGAGGAGAGTCCCGTCGGCGAGGACGGCGAGAATCGAACGATGAGGACGAGGAGAATCTGGCCGACGAGCTCGAGGAGACGCGGGACGCCTAGGTGTCATGATGAGGCGAGCAGGGGATAGGCGCCTATTCAAGCTGAGTCTTGTCCTTAGGTCCTTGGAGTTCACTTCCTCTTCCCTAGGAGTTATTTGGCTTCTCAGGTCGACCACAGGATCCTTCTTCTTGTTATGCCGAGGATGAGGAGAATCCCCTGGGATCGCGGTGGTAGCTCAGCGGTCTTCGGGAGGAGCACGATGCTCTCCCTGTTCCTTTCTCAAAGGTGGGCCCATTGATGGTACAATGAAGGGAGCCATGGAATGATCTCGGGGTCCATTTGCAACGAAGCAACTTGTGTCTCATACATCCTTTGCAAAGTCTCCATTTGTTTGTGTAACAAAGAGCGTCGGTCAACGGGTTGAGATCCTCCTGCTTGACCGGCGTCGGCATTCTTTGTTTTCTTCCTTCCTGCTTGCTTCCCACGAGCACGAGTAGGACGAGGAAGGTCATTGCCCTCTCCCTCGGCATTTGCCTGACCCATGGAACGAAGAGTCATGGCAAGGGGAGGAATGGCATCGGCTTGAGGTAGAGGAGGAGGAGGAGGCAGTGGCTCCTCGGCTCCGGTGTTTCCCCCATTCACTTGGGTGGGATCCTCAGCTGTAACACTTGTGAATTGTCCGTCCATTATGAATCAACAGCAGATTATTAACAGCAAATATCTCAAAAATCACAATTTCAATAGAACCAATTTTGAGGTCAAAATTAGGGCAAATTTTGACCACAAACAAACTGCCGATTGTAATTCTTTTGAAACAAAACGAATTCAAGCCAAACTGGGGCGGAATTTTAACGCCAAAAATGCCTTCAACGGAATCTGGGTATTTTCCGGTCAAAATATGCAGATTCAGGCGGTTTTCAAGAACAAACCCAGCGATCCAGAAATTCCGTTCCAAGAAAGAACAATTCCGGCACGAAAATTGGCTTAAGGCGAGCGTCTTCCAGGCCAAACAATGGGTGTTTGAATCGTTTCCCGGCAATGGAACCAATTGATGATGCCAAAATCGTCAAAACAGCCCAAATCCAAGCGTCGAATGCTCCGGCGATTGCAAGGCCTGAAAATAAGAGAAAACACGTAAACTAAGCCGGGGCGGATCCGGCTAAAGGCCCTCCGGCGTGAGAGTAAGTTCACGGTTGATGTTAGAGAAATCAAATTGACAGAGTTTCTCCAATGTAAAAAGTAACGTACCGAATAATGAGCCATGGGGCTTGTATTTATAGGAATGGATTGATAGAATCCATGTTGGAATGAACTTGTAAAGAGATAAGATATAACTCTAATAGAATTATATCTGTTAAGGAGTCATTGTTTGACTTGAATTGATGTTGATAAGTATAATCCTGATTGGATAATGATTGTATAATCCTTGTTGAATAAGGATTGTAACTGCTAGCCGGAACGCCGAGGAAGGCAAATGTTTTTCCTCGGCCTTTGGCAAATAGGCCGAGGAGAACGATCCTGCTTCCTCGTCACTTGATTAATGGCCGACATGAAAATATGCCGGGGAGAATACTTTTGTTTCCTCGTTAATTGGTGACATGCCGAGCAAAGGACTTTTCTCTCCTCGGTAATTGAGACAGGCCAGCCCAAGAATGGCGACATAAGGCCAAGGTAAATGTTCCTCGGCATACGAGGAAGATAATGCTCGGCCCTAATACTTGATGAATACTCCCTCCGTCCCGGTAATATCAGCACAGTTACTGTTTGCGCGGGAATTAAGGAATATGATATTTTAATAAAATGTTGTGAGTGTAAAAGAATGAGTGGAGAGAGAATGAGTGGAGGGTGTAATAAATTATAATGGTGTTGTGAGTATTAAAATAATGTAGGAGAGAGAATGAGTGGGGTTGTGTGAATATTTTATTAATATAAAGTTTCCTTTTTGGGAGTGTGCGGATATTAGCAGGACGCCCAAAAAGGAAAGTGTGCTAATATTAGCGGGACGGAGGGAGTATATAATATCCATGGCCCAATATAGTTGGGCCCAGGTTCGGGCAAGCCCATGTTCGTAGCTCGGTTTATACCGTTAAACAGCAAATGTCTTATTGGCTAAAACTAATTCTTTTAATCTTAACCTCAGGATTCTGGAGGACCATATGTTTGTTGAACGATAAGGTCCTTAGTCCTCGCCACCAAAAGCAATATACAATGAGGGATCAGTCATTACACTGCTCAAATCGTAATCTTACATTTATTTCATTCCACTTTCCAATATATTTATCTACCAGTCCAATTTAAAATAACAAAGGATGCATATGCAATCAAGAAGCGTGTTAAAGTTCTTTGTGTGTGACATTTCTCCAGAGTATAATAAATGAGCACTATTGTGGTATGAAAAAAATCATGATTCCGTTCTATGTTACTTGTGCTCTCATGGAACAGAATGTGTAGTATCATATCACGTGAGGGAACGGTCATTGTTGCATACTAAACGAGCACTAAGTGGCTGATAGTTGTGCTAGGTTAAATATAATATACCAACCAAAAGCATTGAATATAGATAATCATATTAAATTACTTCCAAGGATTGAATTTCACAGACATTAATAAGGCACAGCGATACAAGACTCACATGTTTGTTTTTGCGTGATGCCTATCATGCTTAAAACGCCATGGCTCATATGGGTATATCAATGGCATAAAGGCTAGAGTTCCAACAATGTCTTCCACCAATTTGTTCTCAACAACTGTCTTTGTTTTCTTCTTCATCTATTATATAAAATAGATCAACATAAGCACGAAAAGGGGGATAAATATGCTCAAGAAAATGCACAATTTCATTTTAAGAAGTGACCCAAACCTCGGTATTCTCTTCTGTCTCATCCTTCTTTGCCTCAGCTGGGTCATCAACTTCAACCTACAAAGAACCGAACATAACCACTGAGAAACAGAATATGCCTACACCCAATGGACATCAGCAAAATCTCACCATAAAGGCACGTCATTTACAGTTCAATTTATGTAGGAATATCTCATATAAAAGATGGCCATCACTGAACCATACCTCTTTGGTATACCCCTTCTCCTGCCATGTGTAGATTGGGAACGATACAAACTGAGAATAGTTTTTCACAAGCTTCTCAATCCTTTCTGGATGAGCAAAACATATTGTCACCGCCAAGTTTCTCTCTGTAAACTCCCTCTTTCATGTCTACTCTCTCTCTAAATTCTAATCTGAATTATCTCTATTTTTTGCTCTCAATCCCTAATCTCAGTTCTTCTAATTCCTCTTCTCAGTTTAATTCTCACTTTCTCTCTCAATTTTATTTTAATTGTTTCGATCCAAAAGTTAAATCGTAACATATATCCATGAAATACTGAAAATCGAATTGAGACATAAGGAAATCAAACACGAAATTAATTAGAACGGCCACTTGACTGAAAGAAAATTAGGTTAAACAAACTCAAAAAATATATTTGACGGGTTAAAATTACAATACTTGAGCGATTGAGAGGGTACCTGGGAATTAGGGTTGTTGTTGATTAGATTGGTGAGCGATGAACAAAGAGGCTGAGGGTTGCGCCCGGTTGCTGCTGATGTCTTTCGCCTACTCTCAAGCCGTCCGGATCGTCTCTCTCAATCGCCTCAATCGCCATTGTTACCTCTCTGTTGGCTGTGATATAGAGAATCAGGGAAGGAAAAAGAATACGAGTAGGTTTTAAATTGAGCTTGGCTAATGGCACTTCTATATTTGATAAGCTAATCCCACGTATTGAATAAATAGATTGTAATATGTGCATTGTGGAATGTACTCAAATTTTAGGGGTGATTTTAGCATAATGTTATGGGTGATTTTAAGGGTAATTTTGGCTATGAAATAATTTCATAGAAAATGATTTATATTTTTGTAGCCAAATCTTATTTACATTTTGATTAGTGCGGGAAATTTAGTGCGCCAAAAAATTTGTCTGGGACCAAAATTTTAGCAATTCATTCAACGACAAATATTTTTGTTTTGTTTTCTTAGTTTAGCATTTGGCTACAAAACTAATATTGTCGCAAAAACAAAGAGATTTGTCTACGAATAAATAATTCATCGCTAATGCAAATCTTTTAACTACAAAATATTTTTGTAGCTAAAAAATTTGTAGCTAAATCCTCATTTTCTTGTAGTGCACCCTCCAAACTCCGTACTCCCTCCGTCCCGTTCGACTTAGGACATTTTTTCATTTTGGGCGTCCCATCCGACTTAGGACAACCCAAAATGGAAAGTACTTTATTAATGGGACCCACATTTACACTCACAACAAATTTTCACTCATTACTCCCTACCCCACTTTCTCTCACCTACATCACTTTTCATACTCACAACATCCACCCACTTACACTTTTTCCTTAATCCCCGTGCTCAACCTAAACGTCCTAAGTCGGGCGGGACGGAGGGAGTATAACTAAGAAAAAAAAACAAATCAAAAGAACAATGAAAAAAATAAAAAGAAAAAGAAAAAGAAAAGAAAAAATCAAAGAGGCAAGTATCACATAACAGGCAGGGGTAGGACAACCTCGGCAGTGGAATCAAGCGAATCTCGATTATCACGATCATTAGCAGACCTCTTTATGAACTCTATGCAATCAGCCACTGCTTCACTATTATGAAGATCATTCGACTGGTAATAATACGACCGGTGACAATTCGCCGGCGAGTTCGACGACGACGATGATGACCGGCTATCCTAGTTGTCGGTATTAGCTGGCGCCGCCTTGGAGATGGCCGACAACATGATTAATCTGAAAACTGCTTCTCGGAATCGGTCAAGCAAGGGCATTGGGGATAATCGGGTTGACTTTCTGGAACCGGTTCGGAATCTGGGAATGCAAAATGTTGTTTTCATAGTATTTGTTCTTGATGATGATGATCTGGTTTGTCTGGTTTTTTTGGTCTCCATTTTGAGATGTTTTTTTTTTTTTTGGGAGAATGTGAATTTTAAGGACAACTCAGTATTGCACATGGTGCGTGAGTGTGTGTATATATTGGGTTTTGGCTTAGGATATGGCTTGGGTTTGGGCGGCGGCTTGGTTTGGATGGTAGCTTCTTCTGGCTTGGCTGCATGGCGTGGGGCTTGCAGATTCCTGTTTTTAGTGAGCGTTTCTCGGGTCCGAGACATTTAGGTTACGTGTGTATGTGTAAGGATCGTTTTGGAAGAACGAAAGTACTCTCTCCTTCCCTAAAATATTATCCTATTTGTTATTTTGATTTGTCTCAAAAAGTATATTTCATTTTTAAATTTAGACATAAATGTTGGTGCAAATTTATTAAGGTACAAGAAGGTAAAGCTCTTCCTTAATAATTGCAAAATGTACAATAGGACAATCTTTTAGGGACGGAGGGAGTACCATCCAAAAAGTCACAAAGTCTGTCTGTTTATATGAAAATTAAAAATTAAATAAATATATAGAAAAATATAAATAGTGGGATTGAATTAAGGAGAAATTGAAATAAGTCATCTCAATAATTAAAAAGTTAATTTTCCCATTAAAATTTGAAATCAACTAAAATAACGTAAAATCTAGGGAGAAACGCGTTTCTCCATAAGTTATGGAGAAACGGGTTACGGGTATCCAGAAGCTATTGAAAGGATATCCAGAAACTTTTTGTATTGGCCATGACCTTGTCCCATGGTTACTTCTGGATATCAGTCTCAGGTTACGGATATCCGTAACCCTTTGAAAGGATATCCGAAGCTTATGAAAGTGATATCCAGAAACCTTCAAAATGATATCCAGAAACTTTCAAAATGTTTCGGATATTCATTTGATGGTTTCTCGATATACATTTGAAGGTTTTACGGATATCCAGTAAACCTTCAATAAGCATTTTCCGGTCTTGGCCTTGGATTCGCTTCAAATATGTTTCGATATTCATTTGATGGTTTCGATATACATTTGAAGGTTTCGGATATCCAGAAACCTTCAATAAGCAATTTGTGGTCTTGGCCTTGGATTTGGCTTCAAATCTATTTTTACGGATATCCGCCCAAAGGCTTCCTCGGGATATCCGTTCCAAAGCTTCGGATATCCAGAACCCTTTGAGACTGATATCCAGAAATTTTCTTCTGATTATCAAACGTATAGCTTCTGGCTATTAAAAACGCGTTTCTCCATAGTTATGGAGAAACGCGTTTCTCAGCAGACCTACTCCTAAAATAAAGTACAATCAACTAAATAAGTATTCATCCCGGGCTAATTTACTGGATTCAAGGAGCAATACTTGTGAAAATTTAAAATTTCCATCAAAAAACTAAGTATATAAACTGATACAGATTTGATACAATTCTTGTGAAATTTTTCAAATTACAAAATTCCTATTAAACACCTTCTATAAATACAATCAATTATCTAACATTGCGATAGTTAGCAAAAATATTTTTCACAGATCAAAAATGCAACTCTCGGAACACAAAACCAACATGTCATCTGAGAAAAGAAATAATAGAGATACACAAAATATCTCTCCTACTTAGATTATGATTCTCATATATATCTCTTTCTTATTCATATTTTATTATTATTTGTTATTATTTGTATTGATCTCATACCATAGTTGGTTAGGACTCTTGTATATAAATACTTGTGTTATCAATAACAGAAAGTGATCTTTTCACATTTCTCTCTTACTTCTACATGGTATCAGAGCGAAAAGATCCGGTCTTTCTTCCTCCCCCCCCTCCGTCTCCGTCTCCGTCTCCGTCTACTTCTTTTCTGAATTCTCGGCTCCCCTCCCATGGCCACCATGAAACTTTCCGTTCTCCCTCGACCACTAATGGTCATTGTTTATCCCCTTCTCAAATTAATTATTCTTCTCTTCCTTCCAAATGACTTCCGCTACTCATCTCCTTCTCTCAAATCCGGCCCCCTTGATTCTTCCTCTTTCCTTTGGCCGAAACCCTAATCTGCTTTTTATCTCTTATTCCCACTGTCTTCTTTTTATTCTTCTTTTCTCAAATCTCGTTTCTCCCTCTATAGTCAACCATAGTTTTCTTGTTGCGACGTTCTTCTCTCTTCCTCTTAATACTCTTATTACTCCCTTCTAAATAAAGATCTCAAACGCTTCTTCTTCTTCATAAATTTCATTCTCAAATATTTCTCTCTAATATTTTTCATCATAATTCTTCTCCACTCTAACTTTTTACCATTCTCAATGTCTTCTCAATGTCACGTTGAGTATTACTTCTTTCCTTCTTAAATTTTTTTCTCCTTCTTAAACTTTATATCTTAAATATTCTTCCCCAATTCTTTCATAAATTATCTTCATAAATAAATCGTCTTCTTCCCATTTTCTTTTCAAGTTCTTTTCATAAATATCCCTCTCAAATAATTTCTCAAATTTCTCTCTTACATATTTCCTCTCTCTCTACCAAACCCTAAATTTTCTTCTCAAATATTTTTTCTTCACAAATATTTCTATCCTTAAATTTTATTCTTATTCTTTCCCTCGTTATATTTTCTCCTTATTCTTATTCTTATTCTTCACAAATATTTCTCCCAGCTTTTTATTTCTTCCTAAAATATAATGTCTTCTCCTGATACAACCTCTGGTGCAATCACACAGCTCGATGATATCATCTCAACTTGCTGACCAAGCTTACCTTCACGGAATTATGTTCAAGATTGGACTCTCCTACCAATCGTCCATCTTGCGGGGGCATGATAGAAATACACAAAATATCTCTCCTACTTAGATTATGATTCTCATATATATATATGCCTTCCTTATTGTAGATTGTTCATATCTTTATTATTATTTGTTATTATTTGTATTGATCTCATACCATAGGTTGTTAGGACTCTTGTATATAAATACTTGTGTTATCAATAATACAAAGTGATCTCACAATTCTCTCTTATTTCTATAAGAAATTCCTTGGCTCAAATGTTGATAGAAGCTTCAGAAGGTGGAAAGCTTCCAATGGGCAAATAAATCAAGTTGCTTTAACATTTGGGTATCATCGCTGAACCGTCTACAAAATATGAAAGCAAGTCGAGGCTCAAAGTAGGAGAGGTATGATTGTTCATCTATCATCGAAGAAAGTAGGAGTCACAAGACAGAAAGTAGTAAAGTTAGATGCTGAGAAGATGAAAAAAATTCAATTTTCATAATAGAAATATAATTAGAAAATTAGGTCAAGGTTTGGGGGTTAGTAAAAGCACAGTTGGGAAATGGAAAAAGGAGGGTGTGATTATCAGAGCAAATATAAATGCTATTAAACAATCTTTAACAGATGCAAATTTTCTATCAAGGTTGAAATTCTGTCTTTCTGCTCTCAAATTTGATGTACAAGAATGAACTCCACAGTTCAAAAGCATGAAAAATGTTATTCATGCAGATGAGAAGTGGTTTCTCATGACAAAATGCAAAACAAGGTCTTACATTCTACATGTGAAATAGAGCCTTATAGATCATGCTAAAGCAAAAGATACATCATCAAAGTCATATTTGTTTGTTGTGTAATTAGGCCACAAAATGATAGTAATGGGGAGTTGTTATTTGATGACAAAATAGGCATGTGGCCCTTCACAAAAAAAGAGCCAGCAAGAAGAAACAGTAGGAATAGGGCAGCTGACACACTAAGCACCAAACCCTTAGAATCGTTAACAAGGAAATGACAAAGTAAATGTTGATCAACTAAGTAAGATTTCTTTTATTGTTACATTTATTATTCAATATTTTCATATAAATAATGCTTTTATATTCACTAATTGTAGGTAATCCCTGCAATCAAGGCTAGGTGGCCACCTAATGCAAGTAAAAAGATCATCATTCAATGGGATAATGCACCACCACATATCAAGAACAATGACCCAGAGTTTAGAGCATCATCATTATTAGATAGATTTCACATACAACTAAGATTTCAGCCACCTAACTCTCCTGACACAAATGTCAATGATCTAGGCTGGTTTACTTCATTGGATACAATTAAAACAAAGAGTTCTTCCAAAAGTGTTGATGACCTAGTGAATGCAGTTTTAGAAGCCTATGCAAAATTATTAGATAAGACACTCAACAAATTAATCCTTTCATATCAAAATATTATGATATCCATTATGAGAGCGAGAGGCCACAACAAATTTCCATTGCCCCATTTGGGCAAGGATACATTGGAAGGGGAGAATCCAAAGAGACTTGAAGGTGAAAATTGGGCTAGTAAGAGAATGTGTTTACTACTTGCAACAAGTAGGTCATTGAGAAGGTTTCGAAGGCATAATGCCATAATTGGAAGAACAACTTATTATTTGATTCAATATGAAGAAAACAATCACATTTTGGATTTTGGTTTATATAGTGCTCTAATTTCACTCTCAATTTTTGTTCATCATAGAGTACCCACTTAGCAAGTGATGTTATCACTGTCTTTTGATTATAAAGTCTCAGTGCTTTCATAGTAAGGAAAGCTCATCCTATACTAAGTATTTTGTACCAAAACACTCTTCTTATTTAGCAAATTCAAGTATCATTTCACCAGTTCAAAACCACACTAATATCAAAGGCAAAATTTGTTTTTATTTATCAAATTGGACCAAGTAGTAAAACAAGTAACATTCAAAAGTCTTAGGTTTCATCATCATATAACACACCAATACTAAGGCAAAATATGTTATCAAATTGGACCAAGTAGTAAAATCAAGTAGAATCAAAATCTCAGATTTCATCATCATAAAACACACCAACACCAAGGCAAAATATATTCTTATTTATCAAATCGGACTAAGTAGTATAACCAAGTAGCGTCAAAATCTCAGATTTCATCATCAAAGACCACATAAAATTGAATAAAGCATGGCAAACTCAGATAATAACATCACATAGATTCATAAAGGGACATTTCATCATTTCACACAATCACTCTATCACAAATCCCAACTTCAGATTAAGAAATTCATAGAAAACAAGTAAAATTGGAAGGAAAACATAACTTCAGTCAAGTTATATACAACATATTGAGTTTTCGAACAAGTTTCTTGAGGGTCTAGATCGGTGACAATAAACCAAGGAAGGTACTATTCCATTAACTCACGTAAATGATGGTTAACAACCTTCTTTGACTCCTCTGATTTAGGGTTTGACTCATCCAATTTGTAAATTGCAACAAGATCTTTCATTCGCTGCACGTACTCCTTCATGAAAGCCAAATAATAACGGGAAGCACATCTATCATCTTTCGTCTTCACCTCTTTAAAACCCCCCAATTTCGTTTCTTCGACAACGGTGTCCCGAGGATTTGGTGATTAACTATATGTCATAACTATCACCTCCGATGATCAAACGGCAAAGCAATATGCTTGATATGGGTCATACGATGGCGACGGCGATGAAGACGAATAATCGTTGGCCAAACTTTCTGATTCGTTGAAAGGTATGAACGGAGGAAGCAGAAAATAAGGATTGTGCCAAGGAGAGAACGAACCGATGGAGGTGGGAGAAGGATTTTGTGGTGACGCGGGTCCATGATAGAGAGATGAAGAAATGGCGATTTAGGGTCCATGGATGAAACGGCACCGATGATAATAAAAGGGGAGAGAGAGGATAGATGAGGGTAGGGTTTTGTTAGTGGGGTGGGTGTTAAGGGTAAGTAAGTAATTGGGTTATATTAACTTAAGTAAATGGGATGGGTTAATTAGTATAATGAGTAGGGTTAGGATTAATTGGTTGGGGTAGAAATTTCTACCCGAAAAAGGTCATTTAGTGACGGAAATTTCCGTCGCTAAAATTAAATTTCCGTCGCTAAAAATAATCACCGGCGGAAAATTCCGTCGGTGGTCCGCCGCTACCAGCCCGTCGCAGTGCTCCGACGGGTCAATTTCTGCCGGTATTTTTTGATTTTACCGACGGAATTAAATTCCGCCGGTGAATTAATGGTTCCAGCGACGGAAATTTCCGCCGTTAAATCAATTTAATTTAATTAAATTTTCATTTCAGCGGCGGAAATTTCCGTCGCTGTAATAAAAATTAATTTAATTAAATTAATTTCAGCGGCAGAAATTTCCGTCGCTGTAATAAAAATTAAATTAAAATAAATTAATTTCAGCGGCGGAAATTACTGTCGCTGAAATTATTTAATTTTAATTTAATTTTTATTACAGCAGCGGAAATTTCCGCCGCTGAAATAGAGCTAGCGGCGGAAATTTTCGTCGCTGAAATTAATTTATTTTAATTAATTTTTATTTCAGCGACGAAATTTCGGCACTATAATCAAAAATTAAATTAAAATTAATTGATATAGCGGTGGAAATTTTCGTCGCTGTAAAAAAAATTAATTGAAATAAATTAATTTCAGCGACGGAAATTTCCGTCGCTGATTCTGAAATAAATTAAAAAAAATAATTTAAAATATCAATAAACCAAAATTTTTTGTACCTGATATAACATTTCAATTTATAAAACTAAAACTATAAAAACTAAAAATCAAATATCAGCGTACCAAATAAAAACTAAATATCACCGTACCAATTCGGGAGGGGGAGAGGGGGGGAGAGTGGGGGAGAGGGGGGAGGGGCTCCCGCGGGTACCAAATGTCTCAAATGTTTACAAACAAGTATAAATTAGTATAAAAATGTCTAAAAAAGTCCGCAATCAACTCGGGGGAGGCTGGAAATTACCCTGGGAGTCCTGGCCGATATGAGCCATCAACAGCGCCAATTGTCTTTGAGTCTCTGCATGACGCCGATCACTCTCCTCCTGCATCTGCGTCTGAACCGCCAAAGCCTCCGCAAGCTTTGCCCGCTCGTGTCTCTCCTCCTCCAACGCAACCTCCAGAGTGTCAACCCTCAGATCATACGTGGGCGGGGCAACATTTCGCCGACGGCCGGTCGACGTCGACGGGCATTGCCGCCCGTAATCTCCCATCCCTAACACTCGGGCTCCTCTCTTTGGATGTCCCTCAGAGGTGACCGAGTGCCAAACATCAGGCACGAAGGGGATGGGCTCGCCGGGAGGCGTTCCTTCGGGAGCAACAGCGGCTTGATATGCGCCCCGTCAAAATAAAACAAACAATTATAATCATATACACAATGTAAGGTACATAAATAAATTTACATATTCAAAATCAAGTCATTTAATGATAGTTTACTTACAAAGGCATTAGCAGAGCGATCGTCAACCCATTGCGGAGGTTGATCGGGCGCTGTAGGATTCCGAAGATGGGTGCTAGCGTAAACATCCACAAAACTGATATTCTGGCCATACTCCCTTTCCTATAAATAAAATAAGCGAGATTATTACTTTGAAATTGTATAAATGCAACAGTTAAACTGATTTAAAAGCATGCATACACTACATTTACACTAAAACCATAGATTTCATAGCATCAACATGGCTCCCAGCTAATATACGTACATAAACCTATTTAAAAGCATCCATACACTACTACATTTAAACTAACATACATACCATGCGGTCGTGATGCTCGGCGACGGGGATCGTCCCCATGGTATGCACCGCCGCCGACCCCGAGGAGCCTGCTCTATTAGCCTTGGCCTGATTGGATATAGCCTTCGCCGCATCCGACCCCCAATATTCGCAAAATTGACGAAACACCTCCTCGGTCATCAAAGTAGGTGTCGAGGGCTGTTGTCCCGCCGCGAGCCGATTAGTATAATAATTTCTCTTCTTGGTACCTATAAAAAATATGAATATCTCGTAAACATATAATGATGACATTATAAAATTAAAAGAGTATAATCATTGTTAATTAAACTAATTAAGGATAGATAAATATGTTACCAATAAAATCCCTAAATATCTTGTGAGCCTGTATATCAAAAACATATCTAGCCGTCGCCTCGTCGATTTCCGGCCCCCAATAATATTTATCCTATAACATATAATGATAACATTACAAAACTAAAAGAGTATAATCATTATTAATTATAACATTTTAATAACAAACTAACATTTAAGTTTTAAATAAAAACCATTAACACATTACCTTAAACTCCTCCCACGCATCCTCCTTCTGCCTCGGTGGCAATGATTTCCAGTTGGGCCAATACTCGGTCATTTTTCGAGACCGTCAATATTGCCCGATCTTAGTCCCTGTGGTAGGGTATCCCCCTACAAACCTGCCAAGTATATTTATACAATAACATTTTAACTTAAATAATGAATTATATATAAAACAAAAAGGAACCAACTTATATCAAATTAATGAAGAGTTACTTACTGGTCATAATGTGCCGATATCCGGACAAATATCCTCCCCTCAGAATCGATGAGTCCGAGTACCGGCCCTGCAGGTGGAGCTAGTACTACTGCGTGAAGGGTCGACATCATCACTACCGGATCGGGACGGTTGCGTCCCAGTAATAGATGTGTAGATGGGCTTAGTCTTCTTACCCTTTCCCTTTCTACTAGAACTCATATCTGTATTACAGTAAAAATATTAAAATATACAACTTTAACAATAGAAAATAATATATTCACAATACATCTAAAACTTTAAAGTTCTAATAATCTAAAGCATTCACAATACATATAAAACTTTAAACTATTAATAATATAAAGCATTCACAATACATATAAAACTTTAAAGTTCTAATAATCTAAAGCATTCACAATACATATAAAATGACGGATATTAATAATAATCTAAAGCATTCACAATACATATAAAACTTTAAAGTTCTAATAATCTAAAGCATTCACAATACATATAAAACTTTAAACTATTAATAATCTAAAGCATTCACAATACATATAAAACTTTAAAGTTCTAATAATCTAAAGCATTCACAATACATATAAAACTTTAAACTATTATTATTCTTCGTCCCCATCATCATCACTGGACTCTGAATTACTACAAAACTCGAGTTCTTCATCTTCGTCTTTGGACTCTGATGAATCAAATTCTGGTTCCTCTTCCTCTTCCTCTTCCTCTTCCTCTTCCTCTTCCTCTGATTCATCAATATCAATGTGCGCGAGATGACCTGAACGAGGCGGAGGAGTTAGCAAATTCACTGGTAAGATATCCTCCTCGGGTTCATCAACATTTTGAGGAATATGAGTGACATCATCTAATGGATGATTAGCTGATGAAACGTTAGGTGGCACTGGCATTTCATCCTCTTGATAGGGTGTTTCTAATGACGACTCTGTAGTTGTCGACGAGGGTAGGTTGTCAATCATGCTCCTAGCCTTTGTCATCCGCAGACCCCACCATCTGTCGGGTCGCGGACGAGGGTAGGGAGTCATGTATACCTGTTGTGCTTGAGATGCTAAGATGAAGACGTCGTCGTCATTATGTCTGGACGAGTCCTTTACATCGACGAGGTCAAATATGGCGTGCTTCTTAACACCTCGCACAGCATCTCCCCAATCACAATTGAACAAGACAACACTGTTTCTACCCAAATACTCCACCTCGACTACTTCTTTCAGGATGCCATAATAATCAAGGTTTCCTTTAAGCTTCACACCGCTATTTCACGTCAATTTAGAGCCCCCGTAAGCTTTGGTATGAAACACATAGCCATTCACGAAATAACCGTTGTATAAATTAACGTTCAAGTACGGAGATGATGCTAAATGTCTTAACCTCGCAGCTTTGGCATCACCCGGATGTTCAGCTATCTATAAGACAATATTGTAACCAATTTAATACAATTTTAAGATTGAATGTTTAAAGAAGTGTATAGAATAAATTTGAATGAAACGAAATATTTACATATTTCCTTAGCCAGTTTGGAAATTCTCTTTCTGTCCTAGTTGCGATGAGTTCTGGAGATAAATCCTGAGCTAAATCTTCAAACATTCTGCAATAGGGTTAAACAAGGCATTTCATATGCAGGTAATTAAACATGCATAATTTAATCGACGAGGCGTAAACATAACATCAATGAATTACTTGATATATTCCCCAACCTCGTCGCAGTTAAGAAGAACATACGTTTCGACCGCGGCAAACTCTTTAGCGGTTAACGTACGCCTACTAACCCGTTTGCCGAGGAACCGACCAGGGGATGAAAATACAGAGATGTTTTCCTTAGTCGGATAACCACCATCATAATTGCGGCCAACCCTAGTCAATCTCGTATCAACATCAGGAGGAAAATATGTTCCGATAAAGGCAACAATCTCATCTATAATAACAGCCTCTGAAATTGAGGCCTCGACCATGGCCCTATTGCTCATCTTCCTTTTCAATTGGCCTAGATACCTAAAAGTCATTCGTAGATTAAAACATAAATAATGTTAAAGAAGGTATATTGTTAGCGCTCAAATTATTTAGAAATAGAATAAATTCAATTACCTCTCAAATGGATACATCCATCTGTATTGAACTGGACCACCGACTCTAGCTTCGTATGCCAAGTGGACCGGTAAATGCTCCATAGAATCAAAGAATGAAGGAGGAAATATCTTCTCAAGTTTGCATAAAGTCACTACGATGCTCTCCTCAAGCTTTTTCATGTGATCAACACGCGGTGGTCGATGTTAACGCTTGGAAAACTCACATAACTCGTTAACGCCACCCGTATATTGTCAGCAAGAGACCCCGAGAGCAATCGGAAGTAGCCTATCCAAAGAAAACGTGGCAATCGTGACTCTTCAAACCCCGCACTTTCCCTCCTCTACATTGACACAGTTACCAATGTTAGACGCGTAACCATCTGGAAGCCTTAAATCCTTGAGCCATTTCAGGAGGAGAAGCTTCTTTTCCTTTGTAAGCACGTATTGAGCCATCGGTATAACTGGTTTACCATTGACGTATACCAAGTCTAAGGCCGGCCGGTTACAGATTTCCTTAAGGTCCAAGTGAGCTTTTTCGTTGTCTTTACTTGTTCTCTTGAAATCCATCAACGTGTTAAAAACATTATCGAATACATTCTTCTCAATGTGCATCACGTCAAGGTTATGTCGAATGAGATTTGTTTTCCAGTATGGCAGCTCCCAAAATATACTCCTCTTGATCCAGTTATGGGTAGTCCCAAACCCTTGTATTTTGGTCTTCGAAAACTTTTTCCCACACCGAGGATCGGGCAATGTAGATACCTTCTCATAGACAGTGTCACCACTTAAACGAATCGGGGCCTCATCATGGTCAATCTTGTTCTTTTTAAACGCATTCTTCTGGGTCCTGAATGGGTGGTCCTCCGGAAGAAATTGTCTATGGCAATCGAACCAACATGGTTTTCCAGAGTGCGTGAGCGTGAAAGACTTTGTGTCACTCATACAATACGGACAGGCCAACTTCCCGTGGGTGCTCCAACCCGATAACATCCCATATGCAGGGAAGTCATTAACTGTCCATATCAACGCAGCCTTCATGCTGAAATTCTCTCACTTGAAAGCATCCCACGTTTCAACCCCATCCTCCCAAAGCTGCTTCAATTCGTCCATCAAAGGTCGGAGATAGACGTCAATGTTCCTCCCAGGGCTGTTTGGGCCGGGGATGAATAACGACAAGAACATGTAGGGATCACTCATACACAACCAGGGCGGAAGATTGTAGACAGTGGCTATAACCGGCCAACAAGAGTAAGATTTTGCCCCAGGACCAAACGGATTGAAACCATCGTAGCGTATGCATAACCGTATATTTCTTGCTTCGTACGCAAAGTCGATAAGTCTCATCAAAGTGTTTCCATGCCTCCCCATCACCGGGACGAATCAACACACCCTCTTCACGCAAACTTTCCTTATGCCAACGCATTGCCTCTCGCAAAGAGATTTAGACGCGTAGAGGTGTTGCAGCCTTGGAATCAACGGCATGTAACGCAACCGCTTATGTGGTCTGTTTTTCTTGTGTTTTGAACTCCCTCCGATTTGGCTTATATCTACTTTGTCCGCAAATTGAACACTCGTCTTCTCGTGAATCTTCCTTGTAGAATAGCATGCAGTCATTCTTACACGCATCAATCTTTTCATAACATAGCCCAATCCGCCCAACCAACTTCTTTGTCTCATAAAAAGTTTGTAACCATCTTATTCTCTTTCGGCAACATCCGCTTAATTGCTTTCATGATACGATTATAAGCTGCATCGGCTAATATTGCAATCGGCCTTTATGTTAAGGAGCTCACCACGGACCTCCAACACACCGATCTCACAACCTGGATAGACCTTCTCTTGCGAGTCCATAGCATCAATAAATTTCTTGGCCGCAGGGGATTGGTTCTTGCTTTGTTGGTTCTCTCGACCAATCGAAGGAAGGACCGGGCCGCATCCCTAACCATATCTTCCATATTCAAAGGTGGTTCTTCATTGTCCCGAATAATAGGTTCGGGTTCGGGAGGTACATGAATATTCCGAGGGATTATTCGCATCATTTGTGCTTAACCTCAGCTCACCATGACGGGTCCACCGTTTGTACCCAACTTCAAACCCGTTACGCAAAAGATGTTTCTGAGTATCGATCAAGCTTAGATACTTGACATTACAACAGATGGTGCATGGACACCTAATCTTACCATCTTTATCCATGTGACCGGTTTTATTTGATTGAGCAAATTCAATAAACCCCATCAACCCTCTATAAAACTCGGGATTGATACCGGAATGATTCGGCAACTTCCGCTTGTACATCCAACTACGATCATCGTTAATGTACATCACTCCCGCATTGCAATCCATATATTATACGTACACTCAATTTAATCGACGGATGAAACAAAATTGGGATGTTAATAATTATTGGATTTCATAATATATTAACAGTTTAGAAGTAATTAACGTATTATCATTCCCTAAATTTGAATTACAAACTTAAAAGCAACACGTATCTTCTTAAAATAAATATAAAGCTTCTAACTCATATTTAACAATATATTAACAGTCTTCTTAAAGTGTCTAGGAACTCGTTCCCGCTCCCGAACTCGAATCTCTACTCTTCCTCCGCCTCGGTCCCCGGGAGGTCTTTGGTCTAGGTATGTTAAAAAAGTCGGGCCCGACCTCGCCCCGACTCGTATCGTGTGAGCCGGTGGATCAATCCGCCCGGTAGCTCTCGCACGCTCTTTCCTTCCTCAAGGCCTCCTCGCGAGCTATCACTTCGGGATCATTTCTCAAAGCAGCTCTTCGAAGCTCCCGTCTCTCATAATCCGCCGCAATGTCGCCAAGTGATTTCATCGTGGTTGCTCTTGGCCTCTATGTCTCTTAATGTCCACCGGAAGAATAGTCTCGCCCCAAAACACTCTCGGCGTCGAGCCTCTATCATCACCGTACAGACCTTGCCGCTCCTCGTACCATGTCAGATACTCGGTGGTCAAAAATGTGCTACCTCTAGTAAGACGAAGTAGTGGTCGTATCGGAAGAAAGCCCTCTAGAAATGCTCTGCCAAAGAAATGTGTAGTCTCGAGGCTCACCATAATCATCGGCATTGTATTAGTCGTCAATCGCTCTCTCAAAGTCCGAATGGTCTCGTTGCAGTATCCGTAATGTTCGCCACTAGAGATGGAATGCAAAAGGATGATACATGTAGTCCCGGAAGTCGGACAATAATCGACCCATCCCGAATATCTCTCATAGTCTCGTAATCCCCATGCCGGAATCCAATAGTACAGGTTTGCGGTCTCATATCGGGCCAAGGCCAACCTCCTATGCCAACTCTCGCAGCGGCATCCCTCAATATCCCGCGCTGTCCGGTCACCCAAGGTAATGCCGTCGCCCTCCGGCAAAGGGCGAGATCAAGCGAAATCTCTCATACAGCCACAATGATAGTAACTGGGCCGCCTGAACCCATGTACTCGGATCCTCCGCTAATCTATCAATGCCGTGGTATGTCTCCGCTAGCAACAGTGGAATGACGTCCATCGCTCCCGTCTAGATTGAATATGCCGGATGTCAACTCCTCGATCACCTCTCACCGCTCGATGATCTCTAACAGCGTAGCCGGACACACTCCGATGTAGGCTGCAGTAAGTAGCGCATGCATGTAATGAGCAACATGAATATATCTAAGGAAGTGGATAGATCAAACAGTTCGGGGCTGGTCCGACTCAATCTGGCTATATGAGTCCAGTCTATGAATCTATCATCAACGATAATGCCCGATACCCAGTCTGCTGATAATCCCAAGAATTCAGATAGTTGCTCCGTGAATCGATCGTCCTGTCTCGAGGAAATGCCACAGTCCTCGACTCAGCCACACCAGTCAGTGCTCGAAAATCCTCCATCGTTGGCATCAGATCGTTGTACGATAGGGTGAACAAATGTCGCTTCGAATCCCAAAAGCACGAAGCAGCTCGGAGCAGATCCCAATCAATCTTCCAATCTTTTAGAGACCAGATGCATGGCATGCTATACCTCCTATCAATAAGCTTCCGGTGTTGTTTTTGGTGAAAGCGCGAGAGTTCAAGAACGTCTTGTTGAAATTGATACTCTCGGGAAACAATTTCTCCATTGTAATGCTCCATGCTGCCTTAAATTGGGGCTGCTGGGATTTTTTACCTATTAATATTGTGAATAATTGTAAATTGTTAATATTTAAAATTAGGTTTAGAATTGGGGTTGGCTTCTTAGTATCAACAAATCTTGAGCTCTAGTTCAAACTAAACTAAAGGATAATGGTGTCCCTACCTAACCACCTACTCTATCCTTTAAGTGCCTGTTTGATAAACCTATCACATCCCGAAATGCACGATTATATGAAAAGCAAATATCACTTTGTCTACTTGCTTTATAATTTTCCAGTTTCACTGTCCTCCTCTCTAAGGATCTCAAACATAAGACAAAGCAAACAAGTCCTCCAATTTTTTCAATCTGCACCTTCCATTTATTTAAGGAAGATCCTGATTGCAGAATCTTCCTCATGAGCTTGAGTAAATGGAATGTGAAGATTGAAAAAATTGGAGGAAAGTTCTGTTTTCTCTTCACTGGTGTTATACTGTTACCTTGTTTTTACTAGTGACCGTATAACACCAGTGAAGAGTAAAACAGGCACTGTCACAAACATGGCTGTGATGTTTGGGATCTAGAACCACTAAGGTAGTGTGCAGTTGAATATGTTACATTATTGAGACATTCACCCCCCTTCCTCCCCCTTTGACTATAAAAGACTTGAAAATTAGATAAACCTAAATTATTACTATTGTGAATAATTTTAAATATTAATATTAAATTAACATTAAATATTAATATTTAATTCTTTGTTGTAAAATATATAATTTTTCAGTTTCACTGTCCTCCTCTCTAAGAATCTCAAATATAAGACAGAGCAAACAAGTCCTCCAATTTTTTCAATCTCCACCTTCCATTTATTTAAGAAAGATCCTGATTGCAGAATCTTCCTCATGAGCTTGAATAAATGGAATGTGAAGATTGAAAAAATTGGAGGAAAGTTCTGTTTTCTCTTCACTGGTGTTATACTGTTACCTTGTTTTTACTTGTGACCGTATAACACCAAAGTGAAGAGTAAAAACAGCACCGTCACAAACATGGCTGTGATGTTTGGGATCTAGAACCACTAAGGTAGTGTGCAGTTGAATATGTTACATTATTGAGACATTCACCCCCCTTCCTCCCCCTTTGACTTTAAAAGACTTGAAAATTAGATAAACCTAAATTATTACTATTGTGAATAATTTTAAATATTAATATTTAATTCTTTGTTGTAAAATATATAATTTTACAATGATGAATTAAATTAACATTTATAAACAAAATGAGAGTCGCTTCTCATCCACAACTATCAAAACCCTATCTCATCTTAGACCAAGAAAGACAGCAAACAAGTTCTGATCGTTTGAGCAACGGATTTTCTCGCTTAATAAGATTTTTTCGGTTCCTTGTCCTTCCTCTCTAAGGATCTCAAACATAACAGCTATGTTTGTGACAGTGCCTGTTTTACTATTCACTGGTGTTATACGGTCACAAGTAAAAACAAGGTAATAGTATAACACCAGTGAAGATAAAATAGAACTTTCCTCCAATTTTTTCAATCTCCACCTTCCATTTACTCAAGATCTGATTACGCAATCTTCCTCATGAGCTTGAAAGCTGGCGGTGTTGCCCTCAATCTCACAGTTGCTTCGCATGTGTGATAAAACATGCGAAGCAATAGTGAGATTGAGGGCAACACCGCCAGCTTTCAAGCTCATGAGGAAGATTCTGCAATCAGGATCTTGAGTAAATGGAAGGTGGAGATTGAAAAAATTGGAGGAAAGATCTGTTTTCTCTTCACTGGTGTTATACTGTTACCTTGTTTTTACTTGTGACCGTATACTACTAGTGAAGAGAAAACAGACACTGTCAAGAACATGGCTGTGATGTTTGAGATCCTTAGAGAGAAGAGGACAGTGAAACTGGAAAAACTCTTATTAAACAGAAAATCCTTTGCTCAAACAGTAGAGAACTTATTTGCTCTATCTTTCTTGATCAAAGATGGACGGATTTTGATAGCTGTGGGTGAGAAAGGCTCTCATCTTATTTATATTTTAAGATGTTAACCACCAACCACAATACCCTAAGGTTCATCTAGGGTGCCAGGATTGATATCAGGCGCTCAAACGTAGGCGATATACATCACCGTCCGCGATGCCGTCAATCGCCCCAAAATGGGATCTAGAACCACTAAGGTAGTGTGCGCTTGAATATGTTACATTATTGAGACATTCACCCCCCTTCCTCCCCCTTTGACTTTAAAAGACTTGAAAATTAGATATTTTGTAACTTATCTAATTGTTGCATATGTAACATGTTATGTTTACTAAATATGTAACATGTTATGTTTACTAAATATAACATGTTACATATTTGATTACGAAAGTACTAAGTTATTTATCATTTTCTTTATAGTGACATATGTTTTCTTCTATTCGTTAATATTACTAACATATGTTTTCTTCTATTCGTTAATATTACTAAATATGTAACAAACTAGGATACAGAAACTGTATCCTAGTTTGTTTCATATAAGGTGCATCTAGGGTGCCAGGATTGATATCAGGCGCTCAAACGTAGGCGACATAATCACCGTCCGCGATGCCGTCAATCGCCCCAAAATGAGATCTAGAACTAGATGTTCCTAAACTATTTCATCCACAGTTTTCTTACTTATTTGTTTGTAACTGAAGCAAATAATACTAAGTTTACACCTTGTCTAATTCCTCCCATTAGTGTTACCTCTGAACACAAATCATACTCCATTTAGAAACAACTGATATACATTACTTACATCCCAACGTGTTCTTTACAGAAAATAAATTTCGCCTAACGCATAACTCGTAACTACGCCACATCAACCTTTTTTCTTTGACTAGTGCAGTTTAAATCACATCGCCTAAAGCTACAGAGAACAACTGTTAGGTTTGAAACCCAAATATCCTAAAATCATTTCTAGCACAATCTATGTCCCAAAAACAAAGTAACAATTGTCTAAGAAGCAAATGGTTCGAAATTGCCTAATAATCTTAATTGCACCTAAAACATTTCATTTCAAACTAGGGGTCAAATTTGAAATTCAAACTAGGCAGGACAGATGTTGGCATACACAATTGGTTGTAAAAAAAAAAAAAGATAATCCATAAAGTAAATGTTAGATATGGGACAGACGTTAAAAGAATACCCACATCTTCTATTAGATCCAAGGGAGTATAACTTTATAACATCAAACAACAATAGCCCAAACGAAAACAAGAGTTTTACAGATTAAAACAAGCTTACAACAAAATCAAAAAAAGATAAATGGAGCACAAACGTAGGCGACATAAGCAGAAGAGAGATAAACCATATAGAATTATCAAAGATCAAGCAAGGCAAAATGTAAATTTCATCATTTCCTGTTTATACATATTCACATTCTGAACCCTTCCTTCTTTGGATTTTCATGAATGCATAAATACAATATGCAACCAAATTCAGTGAGAAGGAAAAATAAGCATCTATATCACCATAAACCAAGAATTAAAAAGTTACAAAACTTCAAATCTACACACAGTAAACCAAGGAAAAATAATCCAGTTTCACAAGAAAAACACATATATACATTATATTTCAAATAATTACAAGTTAACATACTTGTAACAATAATATTAGAGAATAACCAAACAAGAATGTCCACATTTATTTTTCGAATTCACATGGGACTATATTAATCTGAAGTTAGCATACCTTATTAATTCTTTGAAATAAAATTTCATTAATTAAAAAATTATATTAAGAATGCTATGGATTGCAATGTCTATGATTTTCTAAGATAAATCAATTGTGTAGAACATTGTCCAAGTCCAAGTCCAAATCAAACTAAACCAGAAACAACAAAATGTACTCTTGGCATTAAGGGGAAAATTCCTCCCCCCCCCCCCCGCCCTCATCTAAAAAAATTGTACAAACTAGCACTATCATTTTTTAGGGGAAAAAATGAATTGTTAGTATAAAAATCACACTTTTACAAATTTTAACCCCTTTGTTTCAAGAAAAAACGCCCCTAAAAAATTAAGAGAAATAACTCCATCGAATAACTCAATCGGAGTGAAAAGGAAAGCTAAATTAGCATACATGAAATGCACATAAAGTATATAAAATTTATGTGGGGAATTTCATCGAACAGGTCACGGGCAATGAACAAGAACTAAAGTATGATCTTCAATGATTTCTAGATTAATGAACTTCAAAGAGATTATGGTCTGTCAAATTGTTTAAATAGATACAGATAATTGCAGATAGAAAGAGAAATCGATCGAAATACCTGGTTGAGTACAGAGAAGAGAGAGAAACACGGTGGAAGGAGGCGGACGGACGGACGGAGACGACGGCGTGAGAGCTCGAGACGGACGGTGGAGAGGTGGAGAGGTGGACGGACGGAGACGGCGGCAGCAGCTCGAACGGAGACGGTGGAGAGGTGGACGGACGGCGGCGTGAGAGCTTCTTCTTCTTCTAGGTCGCAGAGAGATAGCGGGAAGAGAGAGAAAGCGGGAAGAGAGAGAGAGAGGAAATATGGCGTAATGTAATTGATTTCAGAATGTTAAAACCAGTATTTATAATTTCCCCCAGCGACAGAATATTCCGCCGCTAAATATTAATTATAGCGGCGGAAATTAAATTCCGACGCTATAATTAATATTTAGCGGCGGAAGATTCCGTCGCTGATAAATCCGACGCTAACCTATACGTTCACATGGATCGATGACGTGGCACGCTCACCGACGGAAATTTCCGCCGCTGATTTTAAACTCAGCGACGGAAATTTCCGCCGCTATTATTAATAAATATAATTGTTTTTATTATATTTTTGAAAAAATAAATAAATCATAAATATTTATTAATTTTAATTTAATAAATATCATTATTTTTATTTATATAAAATATGAAAGTTATTTTAAATTACTCTCAAAAAAATAAATATGAGTCAATAAATATTATTTTTGAAAAAATAAATAAATTCTAAACCCTAAACCTAATACCCTATATATACACTATACACTATACACTATACATTATACCCTATACACTATATCCTATACACTATACACTATACACTATACACTATACCCTATACACTATACACTATACCTTATACCCTATACACTACACACTACACACTATACCCTATACACTATGCCCTATACCCTATACACTATACCCTATACCCTATACACTATACACTATACCCTATACCCTATACACTATACACTATACACTATACACTATACACTATACCCTATACACTATACACTATACCCTATACCCTATACCCTATACACTATACACTATACCCTATACCTTATACCCTATACCCTATACCCTATACACTATACACTATACACTATACACTATACACTATACACTATACCCTATACACTATACACTATACCTTATACCCTATACCCTATACACTACACACTACACACTATACCCTATACACTATGCCCTATACCCTATACCCTATACCCTATACACTATACCCTATACCCTATACACTATACCCTATACACTATACCCTATGCCCTATACCCTATACACTATACACTACACCCTATACGCTATACACTATACCCTATACCCTATACACTATACACTATACACTATACCCTATACACTATACCCTATACCCTATACCCTATACCCTATACACTATACCCTATACACTATACACTATACCCTATATACTATACCCTATACACTATACCCTATACACTATAGGGGTTAGGGTTTAGGGTTTAGGGTTTAAGGGTTAGGGGTTAGGGTTTAGGGTTTAGGGTTTAGGGGTTAGGGTTTAAGGGTCAGGGTTTAGGGTTTAGGGTTTAGGGGTTAGGGTTTAGGGGTTAGGGGTTAGGGTTTAGGGTTTAGGGTTTAGGGGTTAGGGTTTAGGGGTTAGGATTTAGGGGTTAGGGTTTAGGGGTTAGGATTTAGAGGTTAGGGTTTAGGGTTTAGGGGTTAGGGTTTAGGGTTTAGGGGTTAGGGTTTAGGATTTAGGGTTTAGGGTTTTGTGAATACCCCGTCCCGATGCAACGCGCATTCGGAAGTTTGAAATAAATAATCATATAAAGTCGGACCGAAATGGGATATTCATTTAGTGACACTCGATTTAAACCGTATTAAAATATTAGTTTAATTTTGAGAGTCGCCACGCCACTTTGATATAGCCCAAAGCTTTGAAAAAAGGCTAAACATTTAATTGGGTTCGGGGGTCATGTTACAACAGAAGAAGAAACGCTATCACTCCTATTGCCCGACGGATCGATCTTTCTAGCATGTGGGGTGTTGGTTGTGTGCGGTGTTTACAGGAATAGATAGAAGAAACGGGATCATGCATAAGGAGGAGGGGAGAGAAAGAATTAATTGATGATCACACCCTAGAACCTTTGAGTTAGGCCCTCGGAAGGTGCACTTAATCAACGTCCATCCTTGGGGAATTGTTGATCATGGGACAATTATTACTAAGGTGGAAAGTAAGAAATAGTTCCTAGATCCATTGGGTTTTCTTGGGCGAAACCTTAGATCATCCTCGGCTATGCATATTTAAATATATTAAAATAGTCCTAAATCTAGCATAAAGGCACAATTAAAATATAATAAGAATGCAAATATTATTATAATATGGAAATAATAATAGGGAACATAAATATTAATAAGAGCCTTACCAATTGTAGCAAGACTTTGGGATCGAATCTAGGGCGATTCGAAGAACGTGGGGAGAGATACGAACAAAACAAGTATAGTCTTGAATTTCCGGAATAAAACCCGTGTGAAAACTGATACCGGGCACACCTATTTATAGTGTTTCGGTAATTGGGCTGGACCAGATGAAGGGTCGATCGGCCTTAAATATAAGGGTCGATCGGCACAAAAATGAAGGGTCGATCGGCACAAAGATTTAGGTTCGATCGGCACAAAATAAAACGTTCGATCGGCCATTTAAAAGGGAAAGGGCCGATCGGCACTCTCTTCTGGCGTACTTTCCACGCGTGCGGATGACGGCGGAGGGGACAAAATAAAGAGATTCTTTTTTAGGGTTTTATTTAATTAAACCGGGCCCAAGTATTTAGAATACCTTTTTTTAGGACCGGGTACTAACAGTAGCCCCTCGGCGACGCTTCTTGTAAGACAAGTGAGGTCGACGATAAGAAATAGGATCCGTCCTGAAAAAAGGGATTTCAGGAGGTGAGACAATGATCTTGCGGATGTGAGGTTTGGACTCGAGCTGAGTCGCAAATGGAAGATGACCAGGTAGGTCGAGCGGCTGGACCCACGTCGGGCTACCTACGTATCCTGAGAGGAATCAAGCCAATTCGTAGTTCGGAAAACTGTCGGAGATAGAAATGAATGGGCATTAGTACTCTGAAGAATGGAAGATGTGTGGTGTCAAGGATACGTGACTGCACGGGAGTCACCCAAAGATTCGACTGTACGGGGAGTCACCCAAAGATTCGACTGTATGGGGAGTCACCCAAAGATTCGACTGTACGGGGAGTCACCCAAAGATTTGACTGTACGGGGAGTCACCCAAAGATTCGACTGTACGGGGAGTCACCCAAAGATTCGACTGTACGGGGAGTCACCCAAAGATTCGACTGTACGGAGAGTCACCCAAACTGTGTGGGAGTCACCCCGAAAAAATAGGAATTTGACTGTGTGGGAGTCACCCCGAAAAAATAGGAATTTGACTGTGTGGGAATCACCCCGAAAAAATAGGAATTTGAGTGTGTGGGAGTCACCCCGAAAAAATAGGAATTTGAGTTGTAAATAATAACAAAAAGAGTGAATTTTTGAAAAACGGATGGTTAATTAAGAATCTGGTCAAGCGCTCTGACCGAGGGGACGCGTGTCGAGGCGGGGAAGAGAAAGGGTCAATCGGCCCTTCCTCCTGATTGGCTAAGGACGATTTGACGAGGATCGCGGTGTTGAGATGGAATCCTGACCGCTCGTTGATTCCGAAGAAACACAAAACAAAGGGCCGATCGGCCCTTCATCTTATTGGTCAGATCTTTCGGCCGATCGGCCTTTAAATCCGTGCCTGTCTTCTTCTCCTTTACGCCTTCTTCTTCTCTGTCGAATTGAAGCTTTCGCCGGAAAATTGCTTGAGTGCCTCCGTCGTTTTGTGTCAATTTTGTGAAGGTCTTGCTATGGATCCTGATGCTGCCGCCTTGGAATTCTTGCTCAATCGACCGGATAATCCATCGTTGGGCTCATATACCGGTGGTATGGGTGATGCTTTCTTTGGCTATGGCGGAGGAGTTGGTGCTAGTGGCCATGGTGCCGGGGGCAGCCACGGTTCTGGTGGTTTTGGGAGCGGTTATGGCAATATTGGTGGGGGTTTTGATGGTGGTTATGGAGGTTATGGTGGTGGTGATGATGGCAGTCACGGCGGCGGTGGCAGCGGCAGTCATGGCGGACATGGCGGCAATGGTGGCGGACACGGCGGTCATGGTGGCGGTGGTAACGGCGGCGATGATGATGAAGAGGAAGGTGATCCTGACGCCGGGGAGAGTGATAGGAGTGACGCCGGCGGGGACGTTGAGGCTAGGAGGCGGCGGGCTTCGCGCAATTATCGACCCTCGAGGCTGCATTTTCTGTTGTACAACCAGTCTGACTTTTATGCGGGCTTGGCTTTTCATGGGTCCACCGGTCTTCGCTCCCGCGTCGGGATGAAGGTACAAGAAAATTTTTTATTTAACAACAGAATAATTCATGCATGTACAAAGTGTTTATTATTTTAAATGCGAGTAATGACACATACCCCGCTGTGTTTACACAACTGCAGGGGAAGAAGATGAAGGACGCGGCTCCGCCCTTAAGGCGGCTCGGAGAGTTGTGGCGGCCTTGCCGGGCCGGTGAGGGTAGTCCTCGGGAGCGAGTACAGAGCTTGGGGTTGGCTCCCTTTTTTGACATGGTCCTGCAGATGGGCCAGACCAGGAAGTGCACTGCGGTGGTGAAGGCGTGTCGGGAGTTCTGGTGGGACACGACACATACCTTCCATTTGAGTTGGGGGGAGGCCACGATCACTCCTACAGACTTCGCCGTTCTTACCGGCTTGAGGTTCACGGACATAGCACTGCCCTTTGATGATACTCTTCATGCCAATTCGGCTCGTCAGGTCCAGTTGTTTGGTGCTAGCCTGGGCTCGAGTAGGAATTTCGGTGTTGATGCGGGGAAGTTGTACAGGCTGGTTAGGGCTGCTATTGATCAGTATAGGGCTGGCCAGTACGGGCTTGACGCACTTGTCCGGGGATTCCTTTGGTACGGATTCTCAGTGGCGCTCTTCCCCAACTCGGGCCCAGTATGCCGATTTTCTTTGTTGGGTGCCTTAGTGGATTTGGATCTGGTACGAGATATCTCCTGGGGAGGGGCCGACTTGGCCGAACTGTATCGGGCCCTGGATACTGTCTCGAGGTCCAATACCTCTTCTTTTGACGCTTTTCAGTTTGTTCTGGAGGTATGTCAACTTTTGTCATTTTTATTGTCCTCTTTACTTATTACTTGTCTAAATATCTGCTTTCCGTGTCTTTTGCAGGCGTGGGTCTATGAGATTTTCGGTGCTGCGCCATTTACTTTGCGTGACCAGACCCGGGATGTGCCTGTCCTGCGCTATTGGAGGAAGGAGAACCGGATTGAGGGGGCCCAGAAGACGGTCCGTGAGTCTCGAGCCGAGGGTCGTTTCTGGTGGTCCCGTGGATCGAGTTCTTGCTTTACCCTTGGACTCCTGAGGCATCAGAGATGGTTGGTGCTGTTCGGGATGTGACTGCTTCCCGCAGATTGTTGGTTGGATTGCTTGCTGATGAGATGTACTTGGGTGAGCGGGTGGCGAGACAGCATTATGCGTGGGCTCCGCTTTATGCGCCCCAGCATCCTCCCAGGAATATGTGGTATCCGAACCGATTGGCGAGGAGGGCGGAGTACCTGCTGGGGTCCCTGCTTATCAGTTCCGGCTTGATATGGACTATGTGGACTTTGTGGCGCTTTTTCTGAGATCACCGCAGGTGGTGAGGCGGACTGCTGAGGCTGTCGAGGCTGCCGGTATAGGGGAGCAGGGTTTGGTTATCCCCGAGCCGATGGGTGCTGGACATCCCGAGATTGTAGATATGCCTCCATTTCCCGACCATTTCTTTGTGTACATGGACCACGGGCAGGTGAGGGTAGATTTGACGCCCACAGAGGCTGACGAGGTTGAGGGTGCTCAGCTTCCTCCAGGCGGTTCCGGCGGGGTATATCTCTTACTTTTTCCTTTTTATGCACCGATTATTATGTTTTTGCCATGGTGTGACTCTCGTGCCTGATTTTGCAGGTTACCCGGGATTCTTACGTGCGGGCTGTGAGGCAGACCAATATACTGAGCCGTCTGCTGAGGAGTACGGTGCAGACACTTTCTTGCCAATCTCGGAGGTCGGTGGACATGGATCCAGTGCAGCGGAGGTAGCGATCCCATGATGAGGGTAGTTCGACATCTAGATTTTCCCGTGGTCGCGCTTCGACCTCCCGTCGGGGTCATTAGGGTTTTTTTATTTTGTAATTCCTGTAGGGAAAAAGTAGGAAAGAAACATGCAGACTCTATTTTGATGCTGACTCACTGATGTAATGCAAATGCCTTATGTACAAGTTTAATGAGTTAATTTAAATGTTAGTATTTTCTATTTACTTTCTATTTTTGTATACTACAATGAGAAGTCACCCTAGAAATTGACGTGTCAGGACGTCACCCTAGGAATTGAATTGGGATTGAAGCTAGGCTTGAGGCTAGGTTTTAGAGAGGTATTTGTCACCTAGGCTTGAGGCTAGGTTTTAGAGAGGTAGTTGTCACCTAGGCTTGAGGCTAGGTTTAGATAGGTAGTTGTCACCTAGGCTTGAGGCTAGGGTTTAGAGATGTAATTTGTTACCTAGGCTTAGAGCTAGGGTTTTACATTTGTGGTAAGTCTAAACAAGGCAGTTTAAGCAAGGCGAGGCTGAGTAGGTGTCTACGATAGAACATGGGATTTGGGTAAGTTTGCTGTCCAGGGATAAAGGGTAGGACCGAGTCATCTTGAGAGAGAGGCGTCTTTGATAGACTTGAAGAGTTTTGAAAATTTGTGGAGACCAAAGAGTGATTTTGTAAACAAGGTGCCAAAGAGGATAGCATTTTGAAAGCATGTTTATTTGATAAGGAGGCCTTATGATTAATTACATTTCTAATTAACTCAAAAGAGTTTGCCATATGCTGATCTTGCTGACAAGGGATGCCCTTCTTGCTAGATATGACTTCATTGGAGCTCCGATTCTTGTTAGAGCCCCTGGCCTTTTCTGAAGAACCACATAGTCGACCCATTTTCGTTGAGGGGAGCCCCAATGTTTGATGAAGTGACCTTGGCGAAGCCCCAGTTGATGATGCAAGGCAAACCTGAAGGGAATGGCGAAGCCCCAGCTTGGAGAGATTCGATGTAACCCCATTGCAGACAGAGTCATCTTGCAGCCACAGAGGCGACCCATCGTTTCGAACCATAGTCAATCAGTCACTTGGACAAGACTTGGAAATGTATATGTGCAGGGGCACATTTTTCGAAGGTGGGAATGGATCCCGAACTCGTGTATGACACTCTCGCTTTTGGGTTTGACTCTTTTGGGAGAGTATAAGCATCGCAACGTGTGGAAAAGTGTATGGAAGCCCCTGCTGACAGAAAGACAGTGTTTGGCTCTTCCTAGATTGTAGAAAAGAAGACTTGTCGAGACATTTGAAGAATTGTTTTATTCAGAATTAGATTTTGATTGCTCGAGAAAGGACCTTACTGATTGGTTTATCAAATTCCAATTATATAAGTAAACAAATAATGACTGCTTTGATTAGAAGTTGGAACAAGAGGGAGAGAATTGATTGATGGTGAAATCTGGCTTGACTTTAGAAGGAGAAGGATGTTCCGTTGTTGCTCGCTGCTCTGGGCTGTTCGGCGGTAATTGTAGTGCGGGCTGCCGCTGCATTGATCTTCTTTATGAGAAAGGATGAAAAATAGAAAAAAAGATTGGGAGAAAAAAGATTGGGATGGAAGAGAAGAGAAGAGAAGAGAAGAGAAGAGAAGAGAAGGGAAGAGAATTTAATATTTTTCTTTAGTGCTTTTGAGTTTAGAAAAAAGATTGGGATGGAAGAAAAGGTGGGATTTGACTGATTATAGCCCCTTCTATTTTTCTGTCTTTCGAGTTAAGATTCGTTGTTCCTTTGTTTTCGCAAGCCGAGGGGAGTAGTCCCTGGCGCGCGTCTCCTTGCTTTTACCGGAGTACCGCTGAGAGGCACGGATGCGAAGCCCCAGTGAGACTTTTGCAGACAGTGTTTGAGGAGTCGAATGAACGAATTTCAAGAATAGGACGAGTTCCCAAACTTGGAGAGGGTATGTAATATGCTCACGTGGGATAACAAGTGACTCAAGATGAGAATACCGTCCGGTAGCGGTTGTAGCTGGGCTTTGGGTTGCGATCGACCATTAGGTGATGCTTAAAATGGCCTCTTAAAATGAGAGGTCGGCTGGGCCTTTTGCTGAGAGGTTGGTTTGAGGGATGTGTTTGGGATCTCTAGGGTGAAGGGATTTGTCGCTTCTTCAGAACCTCTAAGAGTGAGGTTAACTTTGATTTTGACGCGGTCAAGGGTGGTGATGGAATCCTCTAAAAGTGAGAGGATGGACTTTGGAATTGGTTTACGGGATTTGTCCAAGAGGGAATCTTTGTTGCTTCTTCTCGTGAGTTTGTTGTGACTTCAGCAGGTAACTTGATAACGATAGGACCTTCACTCGATGTCTCATTTTCACAACCTTTGAGATGGGAGGTTCACTTCGGAGTGATGGAGGTTTCTCTTTTTTTTTTTTTTGACACCCTCTTCTCGAGAAAAGCCTTCGGATTCGTTTGCTCGCGATAGCCCCTAGCGTATGCTTTAGGAGGCGTTTGTCTTTTCCCTCTTGGGCTTGGAGGTGGTCCCTTCTTTCGTGAGCCAAGGGAGCCCCTTGTATGGACTTCTTTTGCATTCCGCCTTTCTTGAGCTTGGAGGTGATTGCTTCCTTTGTGAGTCAGGGGAGCCCCTAGTATGGGCTTCTTCCTTAGGGTTTCAAAACTTGTCGATCTTGAAATGAGAGTGTATTATTTAGTGAGGATAAGGTTATGGTTTCCTATGGTGAGAGGTTCAAGCTTCAATCGCTACTGGATAGCATTCTCAAAAGAGTATTTAAAATAAATGGAGACTCATTTAACCGATTTATTAAGTAAGGCAAAATATATTCAGACCATGAGAAAGATATGTGAGCATATTCAACGAAAGCTTAACGATCAAATGGAAAAACAGAGGAGACGCGAGATTGGGGGGTTGGTGAGCCCCAAGTTGATATTCATGTAGCACTTGCGAAGGATAAGAACAACTCTTTGCATCTTCTTTAAATTGCAGTGGCGTGAGCAGCTATTTTCTGATGATGAGCAACAACGGTTTTTGTGCTTTGTCTTGATCATATGGAAAGGAGATCAAGTGGGGGAGAATGTATTTGGGGAAGTGTATGCTCGAGAAAGTATAGAGGGCATGTACAAGGAGAGGGTCTGGAGATAGTGTACGAAAAGTATATGGTGGAGTATGGAGAGAGTGTATGAAAGAAGGGTGTATACTCTGATCAAAGCATTCATTCATTGTTTACTTTGTTATTAGCCGGTGAATTTATCAGTGAGATTAGCAATTAAGTGATAATTATAAATAAAACAATTCTTCTTGAAAGTAATGCGAGATTATGTCTCAAGTCTAGAGAGAAAGGAAAGAAAGACTCTTTTATTTTTGAGGTAACTATTCTAAAGTGGACATTACATACCAATGCCCAAAGTGGACGTAAGAAAGACACACTAGAACCTACTAAATGAATGAATCTAAATCTTCCCTTGGAGGGCGAGGGTTCCTTCATCAATGAGGCCTTGGATTTTCCCTTGGTTGATCAATCTTTGAATTAAATGCTTCAGTTGCACACATTTGTCAGTGGTATGCCCGGCGTATTTGTGCTATCTGCAAAACTTGGATTCATCCAAGTTAGCCCTCTTGTTAACAGGCTTGTAGTTCTCGAGCGGCTTGATCAAATTCTTTTCCACCAAAATGTCGAAGAATTCACCCACAGGCATTCCTAAGTCATCAAAATGTTCCTTGCCGATTTTCTTCTCTTGGATTGAATTTGGGGGTGACTTGGGTATTGGTGCCCTTCGTTGGTTGGTGGCCATAGAAGGCATCCTGAAGGAGAAATTTTGATGTGTTGAACCATAAGTGGGACCACAAGCATGTGGATGGTAGGGACCCTGGAATTGAACAGGAGGAGGAACTCTTCTCAAGCACTCGTGAATGTAAGACAAATGGTGCTGCTCAATTTCATGCATGTCTTTGAGGAGGTTGATCACTCCCATCCTCATGTTTGAGACTTCTTTGAGGGCTTCAATGCTTTTCTCCAGAGACATGATGTAGAATTCTGTAAGAACATATGGCAGAGTCAAACCAATGAGTTAAATTAGACTTATAATTTATCTTAAGGCATCTTTGAGAAAAATAGTTGATTTCCACAATTTGAAAGTTTGACCGGGCTGAAGTTGCCTACGTAACCCTTACCATTTAAGATACGAGTCTCAGGTCACCGTAGTTCGAGGGGGGGGGGGCTGATTGGTGATACAACCAGGTTTAAGTTTAGAGGAAGAGAGAGGATGAATGTAAAAGAGGAAGAGGAAGATGACTCGATCCTTGGTCAAATGAGGGTGAGCTAATTGGACTTGGAGGAGGATTGGCCTTGGTTGGTAAGTTGGCTTTGGTAGGCCCTAGATGGTGGTTTGAAAGGTGCTAGAGATAAGAGTCTAAACTTTGGATGGTTTTAAGGCTAAGGGAGCAGACTATGGAAGGTTCAAGAGATGAGAGGTAGAACTTTGAAGGGTCCTAGATTGAAGGATAATTAAGCATTTTATTTACAAAAAGGCCCTCTATTTTTATAGAACCTACTCTTGGTTGGAAGGGATACCCCTTTTTTCGCAACTAACTAAAGGTCCTAAAGTGGTGGATCCTAACGACTAACCGTCTCATATAGACATTTAAGATGATATTTATGGGAAGTACTACAGACCTATGATAAGACAAGATCTTTTAACAAGCATTTAACCTTACATGGCACGTCCTTTAAAAGGAAATCAATTTTTTTTAGTGCTCTTTTCTCTCTATAGATCTTGACTTATCATTAATTCGTAGTGACTTAACATAAAAACCTTATTAATTGTCTATATGAAAAAACTAGTCAAACCAACCGGTCACAGGGAGTGTATTCCTAGCAAAGTGGGCGACACAAGGGTTAGGTTTCAGGCTCCCACCGTGCAGCCGAAGCGCACTGATGAGTGGATGGCCAAGTGAGACTCGAAAGGGAGGCGACATGATCACCACACTTCCCGCACTTTGGCTTCTCTGAAGGGTTAAGGGTGTCTGTGCAGTGTGACACGGACTTTAGTGGTAGTGTAAGGCAAAAAAGTCTAATTCTTTTTTAAGAGAAAAAAGAGAAAGATTTTATTTTAGGAGATGCATGCATGCAATGCAACAATTAAGAATAAAGAAAATAAAAAGAAAGCAAAATACAACACCACAAAGGAAAACGAAAGTCTGACCCACTAAGTTTGAAGAAGTTTCAAAACAGTCCCCAGCGGAGTCGCCACTGTGAATACCCCGTCCCGATGCAACGCGCATTCGGAAGTTTGAAATAAATAATCATATAAAGTCGGACCGAAATGGGATATTCATTTAGTGACACTCGATTTAAACCGTATTAAAATATTAGTTTAATTTTAAGAGTCGCCACGCTACTTTGATATAGCCCAAAGCTTTGAAAAAAGTCTAAACATTTAATTGGGTTCGGGGGTCAAGTTACAACAGAAGAAGAAACGCTATCACTCCTATTGCCCGACAGATCGGTCTTTCTAGCATGTGGGGTGTTGGTTGTGTGTGGTGTTTACAGGAATAGATAGAAGAAACGGGATCATGCATAAGGAGGAGGGGAGAGAAAGAATTAATTGATGATCACACCCTAGAACCTTTGAGTTAGGCCCTCGGAAGGTGCACTTAATCAACGTTCATCCTTGGGGAATTGTTGATCATGGGACAATTATTACTAAGGTGGAAAGTAAGAAATAGTTCCTAGATCCATTGGGTTTTCTTGGGCGAAACCTTAGATCATCCTCGGCTATGCATATTTAAATATATTAAAATAGTCCTAAATCTAGCATAAAGGCACAATTAAAATATAATAAGCATGCAAATATTATTATAATATGGCAATAATAATAGGGAACAAAAATATTAATAAGAGCCTTACCAATTGTAGCAAGACTTTGGGATCGAATCTAGGGCGATTCGAAGAACGTGGGGAGTGATACGGACAAAACAAGTATAGTCTTGAATTTCCGGAATAAAACCCGTGTGAAAACTGATACCGGGCACACCTATTTATAGTGCTTCGGTAATTGGGCTGGACCAGATGAAGGGTCAATCGGCCTTAAATATAAGGGTCGATCGGCACAAAAATGAAGGGTCGATCGGCATAAAGATTTAGGTTCGATCGGCACAAAATAAAACGTTCGATCGGCCATTTAAAAGGGAAAGGGCCGATCGGCACTCTCTTCTGGCGTACTTTCCACGCGTGCGGATGACGGCGGAGGGGACAGAATAAAGAGATTCTTTTTTAGGGTTTTATTTAATTAAACCGGGCCCAAGTATTTAGAATACCCTTTTTTAGGACCGGGTACTAACAGGTTTAGGGGTTAGGGTTTAGGGGTTAGGGTTTAGGGTTTAGGGTTTAGGGTTTAGGGTTTAGGGGTTAGGGTTTAGGGTTTAGGGGTTAGGGGTTAGGGTTTAGGATTTAGGGTTTAGGGGTTAGGGTTTAGGGTTTAGGGTTTAGGGTTTAGGGTTTAGGGTTTAGGGTTTAGGGTTTAGGGGTTAGAATTTAGGGTTTAGGGTTTAGGGTTTAGGGTTTAGGGATTAGGGTTTAGGGTTTAGGGGTTAGGGTTTAGGGTTTAGGGATTAGGGTTTAGGGGTTAGGGTTTTTTTTTTTAAATAGAAACAATGACCATATATATAAGAATTGCAAGGGTTCTTGGAGCTATTCCCAAATTGGTAAATTGCATACAATTTTAAAATTTTTATCCAAAATAAAACAAAAACATGATTAGTCCAAAACTAGGAACTAACCAACTATTAGACAACACTCTGGAGATTATTGTCTCATAAGTCATAACTAAGATATCACGAAAACAAAGACCCACATCATTACTGCTGAGCACACTGCACTCTCTGGCCCCCACCACCGTGCATGTCATCATCTTCATCGTAAGCTTCATGCGCCGCCTGTTGTTTTCTGCGCATCTCATCTTCAATGTTGACATCGTGAAGGGTTGTCTCCTCATGAATCTGGGAAGTCGACCGAGAAGTGGATGTATAATTTTCCCCTCTTGAATGGTCTTTGGTACATTGGCATCCCTTCGTCATTTATTGCCTTGAATTGATCTGGCTTAACAACTTCTCCAGGTTGGGGTTTGATGAGGAGCTGCCTGTTATCTAGATGAGTCAAGATAAATTGGGAGCCACATAATGCCTCAGTAAGGGTCAACGCGTGCTCAACAAATATGTCATCACCCTTTCGCTTGAACTTTGGGTGCTCTTTCTGTTGTAGTAAAAAGACTATGTCTCCAGTAAGAGTGTCAGGAGCTTCATCGGCTTCTCCTGGGAATGTAATTTTCTGTCCATTTTGCATACCCTTCTCCACAACCACTTCCAAGACCTTCTTCTCCTGTACAACCTTTTCGCCCTTGCATTGTGGGCAGCGGTCCTTGTCATTGATAGTTTCTCCAGTACCCTTACATTGCAGGGGTTAGGGTTTAGGGTTTAGGGTTTAGGGGTTAGGGGTTAGGGTTTAGGATTAATTAGTGTATAGTGTATAGTGTATAGGGTATAGTGTATAGTGTATAGGGTATAGGGTATAGGGTATAGGGTATAGTGTATAGTGTATAGTGTATAGGGTATAGGGTATAGGGTATAGGGTATAGGGTATATGGTATGGGGTATAGTGTATAGTGTATAGTGTATAGTGTATAGTGTATAGTGTATAGGGTATAGTGTATAGGATATAGGGTATAGGGTATAGTGTATATGGTATAGGGTATAGGGTATAGGGTATAGGGTATAGGGTATAGGGTATAGTGTATAGGGTATATGATATAGGGTATAGAGTATAATGTATAGTGTATAGTGTATAGTGTATATATAGGGTATTAGGTTTAGGGTTTAGAATTTATTTATTTTTTCAAAAAATAATATTTATTGACTCATATTTATTTTTTTGAGAGTAATTTAAAATAACTTTCATATTTTATATAAATAAAAATAATGATATTTATTAAATTAAAATTAATAAATATTTATGATTTATTTATTTTTTCAAAAATATCATAAATATTTATGATATTTTAATGTTTTTTAGTTTGTTATTTTGTTAATTAGTTCTAAAAATAAACAAAAATTACATTTTATTATCAGCAACAGAATATTTCCGTCGCTGATAAATAAAAAAATATTAAATTATCAGCGGCGGAAATATTCCGTCGGTGTTTAATTAAAAAAAACATTTAATTTCCCCGTCGAAATATTTTCGACGCTGATAAATTAAAAAAAAATAATTATTCAGCGACGGAAATATTCCGTCGGTGTAATATTTCAAAAAAAAAAAAAAATTTAATTTCACCGTCGGAATATTTCCGACGCTGATAAATAAAAAAATAAAAAATTGATATATTTTCACCGGCGGAATAATTCCGTCGCTGATAAAGATTTAGCGGCGGAATATTCCGTCGGTAAATCAACCGCGAAAATAGTGACGGTAATTAAACGAATATTCGAGGAATATTCGTTTTAGCGGCGGAATTTAGCGGCGGAATTAAATTCCGTCGCTAAATTTGACACCAAAATAATTCCGACGCTAAAGCTTATATTCCGCCGCTATTTAGCGACGGAATGAATCCGTCGCTGATAATTCCATCGCTAAACCACCTGTTTCTGGTAGTGTTCGAAGTATAAAATTAATAATAAGAAGTTTCCATTTTTGTGTTGTTCCTTTTTAAATGAAATACCCGATATTTTTTTCCTTTTGGGTGGGACGGAGGGAGTTTTAAACTACCGTTTCCGTTGAGAAGAACGTAACAGGTTCTAAAATAAATATTACCTTTCGTTTTAGATTTAATATACTTATTTTGATTTAGTACGAAAATTAAAAAAAAAAGTAAAGTAAAAATGAGAAAATGGGTAAAGAGTTTTTCTTTTGATAATGAGATAATGACAAGTGGGTATTGACTTGGTACGGGGATTAAAGTATGAAAAGTAAAGTATCAGAGAGAAAATGGTTAAAGAGTTTTTGTTGTGAGAATGACAAGTGAGTCTCATTATCCATAAAAAAACTAAAAATTTTAAACATATGACAGAATAAAAAGAAAAATTAATAACCTTAAACAGTAAACAGAGAAAAATAATTTTAAATTAAAAAATAGATGGATAGAACTTTTGTTAATATTTACCTCAGTTTTATATTATATTTTGAGCTTTCATATATTTTTGTTGGCTATCCTAAAATAAATATTGTATGCATTAAAAATATATGCATTTCTAAATACATATATATTACAATAGGGAACGAGGGTAACCACCGATACAAAAAGCGGCTGAGATTGATTCTCGCAAATTGATCTGATGAGATAACCGCCAATACAAAGAATGGCTAATATTAAATCTCAAAAATTTAACCCTCTAAACGCCTTAGAAAACTGCTATCCATTCCACGTCTCTTCCCTTCCCACTCTCCATCCCCAACAGTTATATAGCTTGCAAAGAATTGTTCATATTTTACTCTACTCTTTGAACTCAGGTTACGGACATGATTGAAACGTTGTCACAACCATGTGGTTTCATTTTTCCTAGTTCTTCACATTTTCATACTGTTCCCATGTCATTGGCATGGACATAATGTACTAGTAATTACTATTAATGCAATTTTATTATGATGTGATATAAGCAATTTACAAACAAACAAGTATAATATTATTTGTAAAATATTCCACAAGTCAAATACAAGTACAATGTAATTTTTAAAGTATTTTGAAAGTTTCGTGTAGCTAGGAAGCTTCAAACCACTCAACAGATCACGGATGTGAGTACATATGTGTCTCACAACTGTCCACACATCCACATATAATGCAGCGGAATAAAATAATAAAACAAGAGTTATATACGTTTACTGGTTTTGAAACCAGTAAACTAGGATTACGCCAAAAAACTTTCACTATTAAAACTTTTGTTGCTTACAAAAATACGAATTAGTGAAAACTAAAAGACAAAAATACTAAACAAGTTCTAATCACCTTCTATGATAAGAACAGACTCTCTTTCCCAAGTAGACTCTATTCCAATCAGAAGTAAAACAAAGAACTTGATTAAAACCTAGATGTGAGTTCAGATGTATGTCACAACCTTCACTCACAACCTAAATTGACAATGTTGAAAACTGTGAAGAACAAAGTATTTTTCTCTCTAAGAACCGTATCTTCTCTTGTGCTGATGTCCTTGTATTTATATGCACTTTTGAGAAGATCTTCACGCAATCAACAACTTTCCTTTAGAGAGTTTCCAAATTCTACAAGGAAACATAAAGCACACTCACAAGGAAGGATATTTTGTTAGTAGGTTAGTCCTAATATAAATATATGTACATAAATAAAAGATATTTATAATATTAATAAGTATATAAATATTTCATGAAAGTCCCAAAATCAACTTACCATTTTTGATATTGATTTGAATTAAGGAAACACTTTGTTTCCTAAAAACACACTCTTTCACTCTCCCCCTATTTTGGACTTTCTGGTCAAAACCAAAGATTTATGATGTTCAAACTATGACCAATATTTTTCAGACCTGAAAACTCCCCCTGAATGAATGTGTGTGCAGATATGTCTACACATCCACACAAAACTGCATAGAACATGTTAGGACTAAAAACTGCAGTTTAGCAATATAATTAAAAGCAACCATTCAGCAACCTGTTTTAAGTGTTACAGACCATTCACTACAAGGAAAATCGATTTTAGCTACGGCAAATTCCGTAGCTAAAATGAAGATTCCGTAGCTAAATCGTGTTTAGCTACGGATTTGTTCCGTAGCTATTCCGTGGATGCAGGTTTGTCGCTAAATTGGGCGTCGCTATTTTGTAGCTATTTTAGAGACGGATATATCCGTCTCTAATTTAGAGACAGATATGGCCGTCTCTAAATTAGAGACAGATATGTCCGTCGCTAAATTAGAGACAGATATGTCCGTGTCTAAATTAGCTACAGATATGACCGTCTACGGATTAGCGACAGATTTTCCGTCTCTATTTAAATTCTCGTTTTATTTTCGAACCATTTTAGCGTCGGATATTTCCGTAGCTAAATTGATATTTTTTTTAAAAAAAATTATATATATATTTAAAAATATATATTAATATATTTTAAATATATATATATATATTTAAAATATATTAATATATATTTTTAAATATATATTAAATCAGTCCCTTAATTTTTATTATTATCAAATCAATCCCTTAATTTTTATTAATCTCAAATAAGTCCTTGATATTTCATAATTACACTTTGATCCCTAAACTTCTTTTATACTCAAAAAGTCCTCACAAACTTCCACCATTAAATAAACTAACCCGAGTTAAATATTTAACGAAATGTGAGTTAAATACTTAACAAAATGTTCAATAAACTTAACGAAATGTTCAAAAAACCCCACTTCCAATTTCATACTTCCACCACCACCAACCTCCCTACCACCGTCTCAATCACCGGCGGCTCCATCACCAGATTCGCCACCATCACCAGATTCACCACCAAAAAACCAAACCCAACAATGGAAAACAAATTGAAAAACAGATCAAGCACTGAAACAAATCGCAAAAACAGATCAATCAAAACGAAAATCGAAAAACAGAAACTAAAAAACCAAACCCAATTTCATAGTTCGTTGTTGTGTTAAAGATTGATTTAGTCGCCGGATCTGCCGCTGCTTCGATCCATCTCGCTCCTCGATCGCTCCACCGAGGTTCGACGTAGACTAAAAATGGAGAGAGAGAGAGAGAGAGTGAGGAGGGCGGAGGGTGACGGCGGCGAGAGGTGACGGTAGAGAGGCTGTTTGTGTTTCTTGAAGGAGAGAAATAGAGAGAGTGACGGACGGCGAAGGGATCGTAGGCCGTGGTGGCGCCCAGGGAGACAGGGGGAAGGCTGAAGGGACGGTGACGGAGGCGTGGGAATGAGAGAGAGAGAGAAAACGGTGGTGCCAAAAAAACCAAAGCGGCGTAAATGAAACCGAAGAGAGAGAGAAAGAGAGAAATAGGGAGAGGGTGGAGACG